>QEPC01000704.1:557771-571776 GCA_003113815.1 Sphenodon punctatus
TACAGAAATGGTCACTGGCCTTTAGTGGATGGTTCCAACCCCCGGGCGTGGTTGCGCTGTTCGCCCCCCCTGGTGGTTCGCTGTGGTGAACCGGCCGCCCGTAACGTCTGAAAGTACCCTTTGTCAGCTCAGTCTAACCTTGCAGAGGTACGCAAGTTGTTAAATTTACTGAGTAATCAGCACCAGACACCAACCGAGATGGACACAGGCTTAGTAAACCCTTCAATAAATACCTCTCTCTGACAAGGTCGGTGTCTTAATTTCTTCCTTCGGAGCCACAAATAAGTGTGGGCACAAAAGCAAATGTTTTTAGATTTTAGGTAAGATGATTTGCAATAGTTCAGTAGACTTTATGTTCTGCCCAGAAGACCAGGGGAAGTTGGTCACTTAGACGTCATTTTGTTGTCAGCCTCAGTCCTTTTAGATTACAATGTTGAATCAAGAAATTTACCATGAGTTGAACAGTGTAATTAACAGCAAAACTATAGCTAGACATACGGCTTTTGGGAAGCAGAGCTACCCTGCATAGAGCAAGCTGCATCTCTTCTTTAAAGTAAAAGGAGTTTGACAAGTGCCAGACTACCAGACTGCTGGAGCATCAGCTTGGCATTCACCAAGATTGTAGAGCAAAGCATGGGGGGAAAAAACTTTCTGAAGGCAGGATAGAAATAAAGTGGGAAGACACTGGATGTATCACAAAAAAGAGATGAAATTCACATTAACAGAGGGAACACATAGGCGGTTTCCAGACAGACTGTGCCCACCCAGGTGCACCCACCCCCTTGGCCCCAGACACCCATCTGAAAGTGGCGTGGGTGGAGGCATGCTTCCATGACCCACGCAGTCCCCACCCATGCCCTTTCGCAGAGCAACCTGGATTTCCCCCCCATTCCATATAGAGTCATTAAGGGGCAGTACGGGCATACACTGACAGCCCACCCATTCCCTGCCATCTGAAGCCCCCCCCACCAGAAATCTGCAGCAGCACACACAGACCTTCCCCCCTCCCCCCTCAGTGGGTATATCTTAAAAACAGTCGAAGATGCAGGAGGGATGGCCGGTGAGGTAGATGATAGGAAAAAATGACATTTTGTATTCACAAAGACAATTCAGATATTCACGCCTGTCAGCAAATGTCCAAATTCATCACCATTGTAAAATTACTTTTTACCTTGGTATTTCAACCACTCGGTATTCAGTATTTCATTTAGGGATGTACGAACGCGGTTTGGATGTTCAGAGTTTGGCCCGAACTTGGTCTGTTCGGATGACCGAATCCGAACCCTAACCGACCGAACTGAACCCGATACCAAACTCTGAAACGACCAAACAGTTCAGTTGGTTCAGATCGAGTTTGGATGAGTTCGGGCGGCAAAAACGTGTCACTGGAAGGCAAAATGTGACAGGGAGGGGGAGTCAACTGAGGAGCAGACTTCCAGGCACCAGGGGTGGAGAGACTTGGAGTAGCAGCCTGCCTGCCCAATCACCATCCCTTTTCACCTCAGACCACTGGTTTCGCAGTCTGCGATTGGCCACGGGCTAGGCTGCAGGGAGCCAATGGGGCTCACAGCAAGAAATGAAACTGATTGCCTTCCCCCTTCCCAACACCTTCTCAGCTAGTCACTGTTCCTGAACAGCAGGTGTTTCAGAAGGCTCCCTCTCTCCCAGCAGTTTTTGTTCCTTCCTATTCCTAATCCATTGCCATCCTCCTCCTATTTCACCCATCCAACCCATTTACCTCCATATTATCATTTATTTAGATTATATTAGATAGATTTAGGTGNCCTCCATCCCTGATACCCTTCTCCTGTTTTGAATTTATTTAGAGTAGGATTATTAGATTGATTTACGTTTCATTTCAGTTTTGTATCCCTCCCTGTGTTGTTTGTGTCCACCCCTCCCATCCCTGTGTAATATTGTGTGTGTGTGTGTGTGTGTGTGTGTATGTGTATATATATAGTTAGTTAGTATAGATAGATACATAGTTGTAGGAGTTAACTTAGTCATATAGATAGTGTTTACTTTACTGTAGTTAGTTATTCAGTTTTGATATTTTAGAGTGTTTGTAGGACTAGGCCTTTAGATATAATATTTACTTACATAGATTTTAGAATAGTTAATACTATAGTTAGAGTTAGTGTAGAAAATATTAGAAAAATTTGAAATATATATGGCCAGAGAGAGAGAGGCTCCCAACTAGAATGAGAGAGATGGGAGTGGAGGCCAGGGAGAAGTGTATCCAGCTCAAGCTGCCACCTGCCAGAACCAGGAAAAGCTCCCAACTGTGCTCATGCCCGATGCCCACATCCAGCAGCAAACCTACCAGAATGAGATGGAAATATAACACAACGTATTATATGTGCCTACCTGCCTGTGTGCATTCCTATACCTGCTACTACCTATTGCATGATTGAATGAAGTGTGCCCAATTTTTTTTAAAAAAATTTTTATTTATAAAAAATTTGTATCCTGCCCCTCCTGCCCATAGGGCACTAATTCTAGGGACATCATTCAACTCCCATAGGCTGTCATTCCACTGTACCTGAAGCAGTCATGCCAGTCCCATGAACCATCATCGAGATTCTGGGACCATCAGTCCAGTCATGAGGGGCTGTGTCATTCCATTCCACTACATCTAGAAGCAACAGTCACTCCAGTCCTAAGATCCATCATCTGGGTGCTGCCGCTGCAGTGCTCATGCCTAACTGGCCACTGGTGCCCACCCGCAAACCTGCCCCCCCCAGCCTACGCCTTCGCACCCACCCACAGATGGCCGCTGAAGCTGCTGAAAGTTCCCCTCCAACCACCAGCCTGTGCCCAGTGCCTGCTGCGAAAGAGCCTCTTTCTCTTTCTCTCTGGCACAGTGGCACACTCACACAGACACAAACCCTGCCCCTACTGGGGGGCTGTCTGCAAGTTGAGACCCTGCTTGCATATCTTGGGGCTAATAATAAATTATAATACGCTACATGTGCTGCTGCTGTCAGCCAAACCAAACCAACACACAGTCCAACACAATCAAAACACACCAAATGGAAGGAGTTCCTTAATAATAGGAAAGCCACTGAGAATGCCTCTTTGTGTGATCGAGAATGCTTGTTTGTGTGCCATTGTTGTGAAAACCTCAAGGGCAGGTATATGCAAGAGGGCACTTCTGGCTGACCTTGGAAGCCGCAACAAAATATAAGGGAAGTGGCAGTCTTTCAGATGCCTGGAACCGAAGTCATTTAGGGCTTGTTAGGGCAAAAGCAGCACCTTGAATTGTGCCTAGAAAGCTGTTGACAACCAGTGCAGATTTGGGAGCAATGGTAATGTGCTCCTGGAGACCTGCTCCTGACAGAAGATGGACTTCCTCATTCTCCAACAACTGCAGCTTCTGAACCGTCATGAAGAGCAGTCCCACAAAGAGTGCATTGGAGTTGCCTAGCCTCAAGTTTCGGATGACATGGACGACAGTGGCCAAATCTGATAAAAGAGGTCTCAGCCTTCTCACCGGATGAAGTTGGTGAAAGGTGCTCCTGGCCACTACCACAATCTGGCAATCAAGGTGCAACAATGGGCCTGGGTGTGAACCAGGGTTGTGAACATGACTGACCAAAAGAGACTCCACTCACAAGACTGGCCAACCATGACTGCCTTGGTCTTGTCTGGATTCAGCTTCAGTTGGCTCGACCACATCCAGTCCTCAACAGCATCCAGGCAATGGGAAAGCACCAAGACTGCAGGACCTGTGTCTGAAGAAAAAGAGAGTTAGGCGTCATCAGCATACTGAAGGCACTTTGCTCCAAATCACTGTACAATCTCACTGAGGGGCACCAGATACACATTGAACAGGAGTGTGGAGAAGATGGAACCCTGCAGGACTCCACAAGGGAGCTCCCAAGCAGATGATGAACCACCACCCATCACCACCCTCTGGGGTCTCCCAACCAGGAATGAGGAGGACAACTCAAGAGCAGTCCCGCCAACTTCTGCCAGGTTGTACAGCAATTTCAGCAAAACCCCATCAAAGGCCGCTGAAAGAGTTATCAAAATCAACGGTACAATTCCCCTTGTTGATTTCCAAGTAGAGATCATAAACCAAGGCCACAAGCACAGTCTCAGTGCCATGCCCAGAATGAAAACCCATCTGACATGAGTCCAGGAATCCAATTCGATTGAGATGCACGAGAACTCAGTAACACTCAGTTACACGATAAAGCAGCAATCTGGCAATCCAGCAATGATAATACAGTAAACTGATTAATTTTTGTGGTATTATCCAGTAATTCAGTTCGCCGGTAATCAGTTTATTACGAAATAACCACCAAATTATTCGGATTGTCGGATATTAACTATAGATATTTTTTATATATATTCCATTCAGATCTACTTGCTGTTTTTGGAATAGAGATGTTGGCCAAGTGCAAAGCAATTGCACAGGAATGGCAGCTGGCCTTGAAAATGTAACATTAGGTGAAAAGAATGCTACCAGACGGCACAGGGGCCTGGCACCACAATGTGGTAGTGTTTCGTTATGATTTGCTTATTCACTAACATAAGAAAACATCTTGCTAAACGGGTAATACAGCTTTTTTTACCCGTTTGTTTCTGCTCCATCAAGATATACTAGGTTCGAAATAAATATGCCCTTCTTATATTTGTAAAGATAATAGCATATATTGCTCCCACAAGCAAACCTCTGAATTCATCTTCGTTACCATTTGAGAAATTTGCATCTTCGCTTGTTATTTCCCTTACTTTGCTACTTCATGTTTTTTTAGTAGTTCGATATTCAGTAGGTCATTCACTTTGGCAATACTGTTTGGGAATATTTTTTAATTTGATTGGTCCAAGTACAATTATCAAATTAACATGTTGTGTTTTTAGTTTTTAAAAAAGCCCCACTAATAGGACCTCCCGAGTCCTGAAGGGCCAGTGCAAGGTGCGTGCAGCAGTTACATCAGAGGTCTGCACTGCACATGGTGCACAAGGCATGTGCTCTTTGGATCAGTCCCACAGTCAACAAAATACTGAAAATGAAGCCGTCCATTAATACTGTAATTTTAATAATTACAGAATAGGCCTGGTTTGAAATTAGCCTGTCTGTAGAAACAGGTTGACTGGAATTCTGATTGAACAATTTTGTATATGCAAAATGGCTGTGGCAGGACTGCACATTCACAAAATGGCAGCTGCAGCACAAGAAAACGATGGACCCTGTACTGCAGGTCACCGTTTTGTTGTACGGTAGTGGCCATTTTGTAGATATGCAGTACAGCTGCAGCTAGGTCTGTGCATTTGGGTTTCGATTTAAAACCCAAATAAACACCCCAAAGCCCTTTTCGGCTTCCATATTCAAAATGGCAATACTAGGTCTGTGTATTCAGGGTTTGAGTGAACTTGGCATTTTTTATAAAATGTAATTTATGAGGTCTCAACATGGGGCTCCCAAACTGCAGTACATATCCAGCTGTGAGTTGGGCTGCTCTCGACCTCTCAGCCTAGCTGCCTGCTTGGGGAGTCTGTAGTGAGTCCTCCCTACCTGCAGGGGCTGTCTCACAACCTCAGTCTCCAGCACTGCAGCCAAGCCCGGCCCAGCCAAGGAGAAATTGTGAGTGAGTCCTTAATAGGGTGACCATATTATTTCCCTATGTTTAAAAAGGGACAAAATTTTCCTTAGCATATCATGTATTTTTCTCTCAAATGTATAGTTCTCATACCCTCAAATGTTCAATGCAATAACTATATACTTGAATTTAATATTAAAATGGGAATTGTGTATTGTAAAATGCAGCAAAACCTACCTTGAAGTTTTAAAAATCAGTTCATAATACACTTTCCATGTACAAATGAAAACAAACTTTAATCGGAAGCCCAACTTTATCAGAATCTATATTTAGCCTCCCCCTCCAAGCTACCTAGCTTGGTCCCTCTCGGCAGTGGTCACATCCACGCCCTCCCTAGTGCTGCGCATCCCAGTGTGATGTCATTGCTGCTGGTAGAGTTGAAACTTTCTCAATGTGTTCTCATTTTTCAACGAGAATCCTGTTTCTTGGTTGATTCTGGGAAATAAGAATGAACTGAGAAATAGGCTGGATTCTCATCGAAAAAATGAGAAAAATTAAAAGGTACTTATTGTAGGGCTGCTGGCCTCTGATCCGGTGGCTATTCACTGGTCCCTGTCTCCGTATGCACAGAGCTGAGCTTACTGTCTACAGCCCCAGTCACACTGTACTCTGCAGAGCTTATACCGAACAGTAAATTATCTAAATGCGGAGGGGAGAAGGGACGCCTCTTCTTAGCTATGTCCAACACATTAATCCGTCCCCATTTCCAGGGAGACCAATATCAGGACAGCACACAGTGCAGCCCTGCTGTGCTACTGCCCCCGGCTCTTCCAGTATTGGGTCTGATCTGCCTCCACTCAGATCTCCCTCCAGTTGCTTCCCACCACCTTGTAAGGCTGGATAGCACCCCCCGCCCCCCGTGTAGTTGTCCCTCCTGGAGGTGTCACGACAACACACGCAAACATGGGACAAAAAGCCAATTTCTGGTGAAATGTTGAGACACCTGGTAAAGGACTTGAATAAGGGACTGTCCCTTTTAAAATGGACCTTATGGTCACCCTAGTAGTCCTCAGTAGCCTCATTTCCATCTTCCTCTTGCCAGAAACACCTTATGCAAGCCAGTGACACCCTAGCCCCTGAGCTAGCCCCATGCCATGCCCATTCCCACCTAGCAATTCTACTTTCCAAAAGTCAATAACTTCCTTCTGAGCCAGAAACCACTCCCCAACTAAACAGAACTAGGTTTCATTTCCCCACCAAGCCAGAAAACTCCTCCTGAGCCAGTACCATGTCCCATTTCCCTACCCAAAGCCAGCAACTACTCCAAGCCTAGTTCCACACATCATTCCCCCTAAAGTCACATGACCACTCCCTCAAGCCAGTGACATCCCCAAGCCAGACCCATACTCTATTCCCCCATCAGCAGCAACTCCCCACACAAGTCAGCCCCATGTTCCATCCTCCCCTCTCTCAAGCCAGCTGCATGCCTCATTGTCTCTCAAGCCAACAATCCCCCTGAGCCAGACCCATGCCGTTTATCCCTCCCCAAGCTAACAACCTCCCCACCAAGCTAACTGTATTCCCCACCCTTGCCAAACTAGTGCTCTCCTTTTAAATTGGTAGCAGACTTAGCAGCGGTTTCAGTTGCATTTTCCTTTACTTATAAGCCTGTAAAACTGGCAGACCCTCACTGCGCTTCTGAGTCAAAATAACCCATATGCACAGTCCCATGTTCACTGTGTTTTCCACATTGGCCAGGATGGGGAAAATGCAGTGCATGCAGGTAAAGATACAAATTCAAACAAATGCAAATAACAAACAAATAAAATACAGATACTACAAAAACACATACTTGCCCCAATGCACAGCCCTAGCTGTGGCCATTTTGCGTATGCAGAAAATAGTGCAAGTTATTTTGATCATTCAGCTCAGAAATCGGGACAGAATGTCTGTTCCAATTTCCAATCAGAATGATTGAACCGCCCGGTTCCAACAGAATGGGAACGTGGGTGGAATTCTACTTTCACCCGTAAAACAGATGTGAATATTTGCTTTGGGTATCTTGTTCCAGACCTAGTCTATGCAGAGTTGGTACATGTTCAGAATCCCATCTAATATGCTGAAGACAGAGCCTTTTAAAATTCTTTTTTCTCCAAGGTTCAATTTGTGCTTTAGAAACTGAACTCAACAATATACACAGAGACAAGATTATCTATGTGGCAATTAAATTATGACTCCTCCACGGCAGCACTGGGACAAAATTAGTCTGCTGAAATGTTCCTGAAAGCCACGTGTTCCTTTGCTAGCAAATTAACCAACTGGTTGGCAGAGATGATTTTACCTCTGCATGTGAAATCCATGCCAGCACGAATGTAGAGCAGATATCTTTAGCTCCTCAGTTTATAGATTGTGGAAAGTATTCCATGTCGCAACGCATTTATATGAGAAGAAAATACCATTCATAATTCAGGAGAAGAGATGGATCTATGCTGTGAGGTTCAAGACCTGAACGTTAGTGTTGGTTTGAATATTGGTCTCTTTCTTTAGAGTGGAAGTGCAGAGAGAGGGAGCGAGAGAATACTGAAAATATTCCATTTTTTCTTCAGCATTCATTTGCGCGTTCCCCGCACCCCCACCCCTACCCCCGTAATGAACGAAGGATTGTGGTAGTATTTTTAGTGTTTGCCCTCTCTGTTTCATATTTCATAATGTCATCCGCATACACTTTTATGGAGATTTGGTGGAGGGATGCTGTCCCACATGTTCAAAGATGGGGAAATGGTGTAGTAATTGCTGGAAGCTTCTTGACATGGATTAATCGCACTGCTGAATTTGTAAAAAGCAACAATAATAATAATTAATAATTAATTGCTGGGGTCCAAGCCTGCCCCAAAAGCCACGCCTTCTAGTCCAGAACTTGTCAGAGCAGGAAAATGAATGCTATTCTCTAGCTAGCAACCCAGCCACTTGACTAGCCTGATTCTTTGCAGCTCAGCACAAAACAGGGATTCTTGTGATTTAATCTATATGATGACCAGGTCATGGCACGAAACTCATTAATGAAAGCCCAGTAGAGCATGCAGGGTTATTCTGGCTTTCATATTCAACCCTGAAAAGACCAATATTGACTTTTCCTGAGCTTTCACATTTTGGGGTGCACACTCCTACTGGGAACATTTCCCAGGACTCTGCCTCCCTTTCTTTGAGTTTAATTGGCAGGGCTGAGGCCTGGCAAGCAACCCCACAAACTAAGCCCTGGTTGGATGGCTGGAAAGGATGGATGTTTCCACACGCTGGCTATGCAGATTTTTGTGTTTGTGTGCATGTTTGTAGTAGACCCATACCCAGGAATAGCTATGTGCCAAACCTAGGTCTACTGTTCCACAAAGAAGTGGAATAGTAGTGCTTAGTTTGGGTTTATTTGTTTTATTTTTGTGATTTTTACTAGGCCTGAATTGAGAGCAGGTGCTCTCGTTCCATCAGGAAACAGCGACCTTTCAGGAGCAAGGAGGAAATCTACAACACATTTTATGTGATTTTCTGCCATTTTGGTAATTTCTGGTAATTTTTGGTAGTTTACGATAATTACCAAAAAGGTAGAAAATAGTGGAAAATCATGGAAAATGTTGAAAATGCCGGTAAATTTGCTCCTCGCATGAATGGAAGTGAAAGAGCTGTTTCCATTGGAAACAGCACTCGTAGAGATTTTTCATTTCAGCTCTAATTTTTTACCCCATCCTTCCCTAATGGTTCAGGGCAGCTTAGAAACGTAAAACAGCATATAAAAAACATAGGGCTGAAAGAAGAATAAATTTGGTTCTTGTGAGAATCAAGAACCCTTAGAGATCTCAAAGATTTTGCTAATAGTACAAGAAACTCATGACAATCTTGATTTAAAAGGAAAAAAACCCCTGTGCATGCTTAAAATGGTCACCAGGCCTTTCTGTGCATGCGCAGTCCTTTTCCAAGGTGATGGTGATCCTGCAGGCACCATTTTGGAAACGGGGGCTGTGCATGCGCAGCATGGTCCGGTGGCCATTTTATTTATTTATTTATTTATTTAAAATTTTTGATCCACCCTTCTTTTTTATCCTGCCCGACATTTGTAGTTTTTCTTGTTTTTTTTCCCTGGCGTGGAGTTGGTGGCTGCAGAAAAGGAGAGAGGGAGGGAGCGAGAGAGAGAGAGAGATAGATGACTGGCAGATGTGGGATGCGAAACTTCGCATGGGATGAGGCACACAAGTGGCTCCGATAAATAAATCGAGAAAAAAAATCTCTAGCAAGAAACTGTTGAAAACTTTGGATTTTCTTGATTCTCGCAGGAATTGGGTCAAGAAGCTTGATTCTCAATAAGAATCGAGAAGAAATCGAGATCACGGTTCAGCCCTAAAAAACCATAAAACAGCAGCAAAAACGCAACCATCCCAACAACCTTTTCTTTCTCCCCTCTCCAAAACCACCTTAACCCTAATCCACCTTTAGCCCCAAACCCCTCTCCCAACCCTCAACTCCACCCAAAACCTCCCAACCAGCCCCTAAACCCCCACCCTGCCAAATGCTTTTTTAAACAGAAAAGCATCGCATCATCTCTGCAAGATTCTTAGGCCTGGGCTCAGATGAACTTCTAGGGCAGGGGTGGAGAAACCTTTCCCTCCCAGGGGCCACTCTGAAAGATTGCACAATCTCTGAGGGCCGCACAGAAGTTGGGGCAGGGCTGCATAAGGGCTGCACACAAGGAAAGAAGGGCCCAAATCATGTATTTGTGCCATGGAACTGTCCCTTATCTTTGTTTGCATGACCTCATCTCTGCTCCCTTCCCTTGAGCTGAGTTTTTCAGTGATTGGAGGCAAGAACTGGATCCAAGGGCCAGATCCCAGAAGTGGAAAGGGGCCCACATAAAAACTTGCCATGGGCTGCATTTGGCCCCCAGGCCTTAGGTACCCCACCCCTCTTCTAGGGGAAGGGAGTTCCACAAAAATGCAGTCGTGCCAACACCACCTCATGATTAATTGTATCAAAGGCCGATGAAAGATCTAACAAAATCAACAGGGGAGAATTTCCCTTATCAATCTCTAGGTGCAGATCATTGACCCAGGCCACAAGCGCCGTCTCCAGGCCATATCCAGGATGAAAACCCAACTGAAACAGGTCCAGGAATCTGACAGCATGAAGATGAGCCTGCAGCTGCTGGGCAATCACCTAAAAAGGGAAGGTTAGAGACAGGGCGATAGCTGGCCGGGGAGTCAGCGCTCAAAGATGGTTTTAAACAGGGAGCAGACAATCATTATTTTAAGGGCATCCAACACCCTGTCATCCTGAAGGAAGGGTCTCTCTCTCTCTCTCTCTCTCTCTCACGCACGCATGCACGACTGGGATAGACCTGCTGTCCTGCTTCCCACCCATCAGCTGTTTGGTTGGTAGAATGATAATCCACCCACACTGAAGTGCTATGACCAGAAGGGACTGTCCTGATTTGCCAGCAGCTTTCCTGGTCTCATGGCCTTGCCCCCTCCTATCTCTTTGCACTTGACTAAATGCTACATTCCCACCCAGATGCTCTACTCCTCCTTGGTAGGGACGTATCTAGGTGGGAATGGGTCCTGGTGCAGGAGATGGAATGGACCCCCTACTGGGACACTCCACTCCATGGTTCATATGAATTCTACATACATGTGTAGGGGCTGTACGGGTGGGCCTGCATCTGCTGCATCTATTATAGCTACACCCTTGCTACTCTGCCACTAACCGTCTCCTCAAAATATATTTGCCCCTTCATTCATGCTGCCCTCTATGCCTTGAACTCTTCCCTGAATACATACGTTCTGGTTCCTCCCAACCTTGGGATGTTTTCAGAAGTACCTTCCCACCCAGTACCCACTGTGCTTGTGTGAAAACCCCACTGGTAACCAATGGGAGAGTAATGCACTTGTCTGGAAACACCCTACAAATCCAAAAATAACCCAAAGTATATGTATACAATGCTGGGTTCTAAATTAGGAGTTACCACTCGGGAAAAGGACCTTGGAGTCATTGTGGACAATACATTGAAATCCTCAGCTCAATGTGTGGTGGTGGTCAAAAAAACAAACAGAATGTTAGGAATCATTTGGAAAAGGATAGAGAATAAAACTGAACATATCGTAATGCCTCTATATAGATCTATGGTATGACCGCACCTGGAGTATTGTGTGCAGTTCTGGTCACCCCATCTCAAAAGAAGTCCTAGTACAACTAGAAAACATACAGAGAAAGGCAACAAAAATGATCAAGGGCACGGAACAACTCCAGTATGAAGAGAGACTTGATAGCCTGTGGCTCTTTAGCTTGGAGAAGAGACTACTGAGAGGGGATATGATAGAACTTTATAAAATCATGAGTGGTGTGGAACATGTAAATAGGGAATGGTTACCCTCTCTAACAGTACTAGAACAAGGAGACATTCCATGAAATTAAGTGACAGCAGATTTAAAACCAATAAGAGAGAGTATTTTTTCACTCAGCGCACAATTAACTTGTGGAACTTACTGCCAGAGTACGTGGTCAAGGCCGGTAGTGTAGCTAGTTTTTAAAACTAGCTGAGGTTGAATCCTGACAAGGTGGAGGTGATGGCAGTGGGAAGGGCAGTGAATGTGGCAGCTCCTGTCATCGATGGGATCCGTCCTCCACTGGTATCCCAGGTCTGTCATTTGGGCATGCTTCTTGATCCGCAGCTCCACTTGGATTCCCAGGTGGGGGTTGTGGTGAGGAATGCATTTCGCCAATTACATCTGGTGCAACGGCTTCGGCCGTATGTTTCAGATAGTGACCTGGACACCATCATCCATGCTTTCATTACCCTGAGATTGAACTATGACAAGGTGCTCTATGTGGGGCTACCTATGGTGATGGTCCCGAGATTGCAGCTAGTGCAGAATACAGCAGCCCGTCTCCTTACAGGGATGGGTCGCCATGAGCACATTACACTGATGCTCTGGGCTCTGCACTGGCTGTGCATAGTCTTCTGGGTCCGATTAAAGGTATTGGTTTTGACCTATATGGCCTTGGCTTGACTTACCTGTGGGACCATCTGGCTCTCCACGCTCTGAAGCGGCCTCTGTGGTCCGCTGGGAGCGCCCTTCTCGAGGTCCCCCATGTGGCCCAGGGGGCCACTATGGAGAGGACGTTCTCGGTGGCTGCACCTAGACTGAGGAACTCCCTCCTGGTGGAGGCCCGGGTGCCCTCAGATCTTCCCTCCTTCCGTCGTATGTGTAAAACCTGGCTGTTCTGTCTGGCTTTTGGTGAGGGAGATGGGGTGTAGGGTGGGATGTAGGAGCGGGCGAATGGGTTAGGGAAGGAGTGAGGGTTTATTGTTAAGTGCTTTCCTTTTTAATGTGTTTTAATTGTGTTACTTTGAGCTTTTTTTGTGTTGTAAGCTGCCCCGAGCTGCCTGGAGCAGGAGGGGCGGGGTAAAAATGTTTAATTAAATAAATAAATAAATACAAGGCGTTGGATAACTTCTTGGCGAATAGATCCATATTAGCCAAGTAGGTTTTGGGGATGTAACCTTTTACTGTTGGAAGCTGGCACAATAGGGAATTGATTGCCCATTGTGATCTGTCCGGTATTTCTCCCAAGAGGAAGAGATTGTCCAGTCTCGGAGACAGAATGCTGGACTTGATGGACCATTGGTCTGACCCAGTATGGCACTACTTACGTTATCCCTCCTGAAAACCTACTTCTTCCATCTGGCTTTCCCTAACTCCTCATCCTCTTCCTCTGCTCCCTGATTTACTCAGGATCCCCCTTTCTTTTGGAACTAAGCTAAGCAGTTGCCTGTGACTTCCCAACTTCATAAATGTATTTCTGTCTCTTCCTCAAAGTTCCAGGGGGCCGGGGGCGGCCCAGCTGGAGGGGCCACATCCAACCCCCATCACCCACTCCCCCCTCTCCAGCCCGCAGGACATGGGGAGGCCCAGGAGCGGGGCAGCGAGACAGTGCAGCCCCCCGTGGAGGTGGCAGGAGAACAGGTGCCGGACCCAGGTGAGGCGGAAGGGGCGGGAGGGAGGATGGGCCCCCCGGGTGCCAGGCCAGGGGGGCCCCGGCTGCTGGGGGGAGGGGGGGTGCATCCCAGGGGCAGGGGGCCCCAGGACCCAACCCAGCTAGGGGACAGGGCCTGGCTCTGACCCACCCTCGCAATCCCACAGGGCAGCCCCCGCGCGCGGCGCCTCCGTCGCCCGTGGCCCCAGCCCAGCGGATGAGGGAGTACCGGGCGCGGGTTCGCAGGTGCAGGGAGGAGCAGGTGGAGGACATCGTCCGGAAGGTGGAGGAACAGGGGGAGCGCATGATCGCCTCCGTGGACTGCATGGAGGCGGCCATAGAGTGCTCCCTGGAGCAGGCCCTGGAGAGGGACAGGTGGCTGGAGGTGAAGGTGCACCTGGAGCGGAGGCGGGAGCGCCGGGAGCACGACCGGCAGCAGG
>QEPC01000704.1:579122-593021 GCA_003113815.1 Sphenodon punctatus
GGTGGGGTGTTCCGGGCGCCCCTGCCCCCCCTTCCCGCCCTTTCCCTGGTGTGTGTGTGTGTGTGTGCCCGGGCGTGTGGTCGTGCATTGTGCCCCACTGCGGGTCCGCTGTGTGTGCCGGCTGTCAGCCTGTTCTCGCTCTTCCCCCCTCCCTTCCCGTTTCCCTTGTGTGAGCGTTCCCTTGTGTGCCTTGTGGCTTCGTTTGCCCTCAGGCGGCCATGTCTGTGTCCCGCCCCTGCCCGGTGCCTTGTGGGGGTTTAGCACCCGGCGGGGGTTCGGCTGCACGTCTGTTGTGCTGCCATGGCCCACGATGGTGTGGCCCCGTTCCGGCCCGTGGTCCCGTTCCCGGCACGTCTGTTTGGGTCTTTTTCCCACCCCCGGCCGTGGTTGCGCTGTTCACCCCCCCTGGTGGTTCACTGTGGTGAACCGGCCGCCCGTAACGTCTGAAAATACCCCTAGATTGTGAGCCAAGATTTGTCTATAACTGATTATACAGTGACAGATACGTTGATGACATTATATAAATACATAATAATAATAATAATAATAATAATAAATAATTAATAAACAACAATGGGTATTTTCAAATGTGACGCTACCACGGGTGGCCATGCTAACTCCAGCGTGGCCACCTATGGTAGTTTCACATTTATTCCTGCCTGCCAGATGTTTGCTGCATGTGGGATTAAAGTTACCCTGGACTGTGGAAGGATTAACTCTGGGATATGCGCTGGGCTCCCTGCCAGTGTTCATCCCAGAGTTAGACCTGCCACGGTCCGTGGAAGCCTTCCCCGGACCATGGTAGAGTGGGCCTTCAGACATGACCTAACTCTGACCCCTAGCCGGAGCTTCTCTGGGAAGGCGCGGTTGCCTCGTAGGCTGCCGCACCCACCTATCAAGTAGGAGATGGGGCTGCGCTGAGCAGCGCAGGGACATGCGTCCACACATCCCCCCGCCCCGTTTTCAGCCCCGGTCGCCAGCATGTTTGTTCGGCACCTGGGCCGGATTCTGTCCTTAGGGAGGACTCTCACCATGGGCAGGATCAAGGCGTGATGGCTCAAAGAGTCATCACGTCTGACAATACTCAATAAGAACATTGCTTGTGCCATATAAATATAATAATAAGAGTTTAAACCCACATAATTATTTGGAAAGGCCACTCAGGTGCCTTTGCTTAATTGAGTAATTTATCAAAGCCATCAAAGTGACAGTGGAAAAGTTGTGAAAGTTTCTCTTTAGTGGTTAACTGTTGTTATTATTAGTAATAGCAGTACAGACTATCACTTGCTTCCTGGAACCTTCCTTTGAAACCATACTGGCCTGTGGTAGCTTGAGAAATGCTGTGTTACTTTGAAGTGAACCAAACCTCAGAGCTCTTTCATGCATCTTCAAAGCAATTCTCGGCTAATTAACATGTAGGCACCTTGCAACCATTAATAAAGCAAACTGATATTTTCTCCCCAGGATTTATAGGCATAGCTTATGTTAATTACAAGCCTGCAGGAACTGCCCATTTTCATGAACAAATGCAGGTTTCTCCTTGTAAGTATTTGAAAATTTTCTGTACTGTTCCAATGGTTCAGGGGAAAGGGGTAGTTGGAGTATGCAAGTTACTAAGCCACAAATTTTGGCTGCAATCAAGGCTGTCGGCAAGGCATACGGCACCATGTGACTAAATGGATCACTCTTTGGAACTGCTAAATTATTTGAAGCAAAATAAAAGCTTTGTGATATTTAATGTTGAAAAGGGGTTGCTAACATTTCTGCCATCAAAGGGTGAAAATAGACATGACACTAAACACCCTTTAACCACCCTTGGTGGTCATTTATGCATGGGTGTTTTCAGACGTTATGGGGCCCGTTGGCCCCGTACCGAAAACACCCTATCCATTCCCCGCCGGGATGACCCCGTCACGCCGTATCAGACGTGCCGGGGGGATCCCGGTGGGGAATCTGGGAGGGGGCGGGGCCGCGCGGCGCAACGTGCGGCCGCACGGCCCCGCCCCCTCCACGCCCCCGCCGCCCGCCCTTTGGGGAGACGGGCGGGCGGCGGGGCCAATGAGATCGCTGTGCCTGGCCGGATTCGCCACGGCCCAGGATCCCGCCGGTGATCCCGGGCCGTGGCGCCCAACCAGACGTGACGCTGGGGTTCACCCTGGCGTGGAATTACATTCAACATGCCATGGCCTCCAGCCCCGCCACTCTGGCCGCTCGCGTGGTGAATGTAATTCCACGCCGTGGTAACATCTGGGGGGGGAACATCCATGAATTGACCGTGGTTGACTGTGATCTCGTAACGTCTGAAATCACCCCATGTTGCAGGGCTGCATAGGACACCAATACAGCCCTGCAACATGCATAAATAACCATCAAGGGTGGTTAAAGGGTGGTTAGCGTCATGCCTGTTTTCACCCAAAGTAACATTGTTCCTGGGCCCAGACACTTTGGCCTTTTTAAAAAAAATTGACCACCCGTTTAGTGGCGGTCCATGGTTGTGCTGCTGTGGGGTGCCAGGTGCAGATGGGTGCGCACTCATCCCCCGTCCATCTCCACCCATTCCCTCATATGGAGCAACCTGCGTTTCCTCCAGTTGCTCCATGCAGAGGTGACGGGTGGAGGTGCGTGTTTCGTGGGAACATGCATGCATGTTGACACCCCACCGCTTTCACACAGGACGCACCCATGCATGTTCACTGCATGGGCTTGAGTGGGTGTGTCTCATTTAAAAAGGGCCTTTGAGGAAAGACAGACCCAGAAAGTTTTGAAGCAGCTGTAAGTTTACTGCAAGGATAGCACTCTTACACTGGAGCTGCATTTCCTCACTTCTGTTTATCAAGCAGTGCTTACGTACTCCCCTGGCAGCTAATTTCACTGCACTGTCTGCTGTGCTATAAACCTGGAGCTGGATCTCTGGGTCTGACTTAGGCTGCTTTCCCACCTGCGGTGGCAGCAGCGGGAGGGGCGGGAGCGGGGATCTGCTGCGGCTTCTCTCGCGCATGTCAGGGCAGGATTTTGCACCCTGACATGTGTGAGAGAAGCCGCGGCAGATCCCTGTTCGCAACGGCTCTTTTCCCATCGGCTGGCTCCTCCGCACTGCCGCGTCTTCCCTCACCCCTCCCGCTGCCGCCACCGCCGCCGCAGATGAGAACACAGCCCTAGACAGTATAGATGATAAATCATGGGACTGGATCTTCTTATCTCAAGAAGATTTAATCCAAGTACAAAGTCATTGTGGACATAAAAGTTGTCATACTTGTTGGAAACTCACTTTGTTGCTGCTATCTCTTACATTTGGGATCAACATGACAACCACACTTTTTCTTCTTTATTCTCCAAAGAATGAATTGTGAAAGCCAATTACCTTTTCAGTAGCTCGTGTTACTCCAGCTCCTTTTACCTACCTGTATTGTCAGGTCCTGTGCCCCTTCTTTCACCTACCTGTATTCTCAAAAATTAAAAAAAATCACAGTGTATGTGCACAATGGCCATCGGATCATTCTGTGCATCCACAGTGGCCATTACACACATGCACAGACTAGATGCCCTTTTCCAAAATGGTGGTGATGCTGCTGGTGCCATTTTGGAAAAGGGTTGTGCATGCACAGAATAGCCCCAGTGGCCACTTTGCGCATGTGCTGTCTTAATATTGATATTCATCAACAGTGTGCCTGGTAATCGATGGGTGTACAGTTTTAATATTGATATTAGTTTTAATATTGATATTCATCAATAATGTGCCTGGTATTCAACGGTTGTGAAAAGAGACAGGTCCCTGCCCCAAGGAGCTTACGGTCTAGAATTTCTTAACTTTAAAATGGGAATCACAATCAAATGGGAAAAGTGTAATTATTAAATCTTTAACATGCTCCACAGATGTTTGTCAACAAATACCAACAAAATTTGAATACACTTTGGCAAGTGAAAGAATATTCTGAGGAAACTTGTCTGCTGAAAACTAAATTTCAAAAGAGGTTTCAATCAGTCCTAATATTCACTCCAAGTATGTATAAGGCTAATTACAGCAGGAGTGGAGAAACTTTGTGGGTGGGTGGAAGAGGATGAGCCTGAGTGCCACATTGGCAGTTCAGAAATGGCCAGTGGTCTATGGCAATCATCCCCAGAAATAATATAAAAACAGCATGTTATAACAGTGGGCATTTTTACACACACCTCGAAGTGCTGGTCTGTCAATCTTCTGGGTTTAGAACACACACACACACACACACACACTGCCCTGAGGCAGTTCCTGGATCCATTCTTCACACTGCCCTGAGGCAGCCTAAAGAAGCCACAGCTGTATACGTGAGGGGCTGCCATGGAAACCAAGTGACCACAACTGCCTGGGGCAAAGTCATTTACGAGGAGAACTTTTTACACACAAAAGTTCTGGGAGAAATTCTATGCAGAAGTTCAAAGAGCCAGATGTTTAAGATCTGGGTGAGTGATTTAGACACAAAGGTCAGGATGTGACAGCAAACATGCGGGAGAAATGTGGGTGTAAAAACATCCAGTGAGTCTGAAATACAGATGAAGCAGGATCAGGAATCAAAGGGTTGTGGTTTTTTTGGCCAGGTACCCCGCAGTCTCTCGTTGTTCAAATTCAAGGACATTTGTAGCCAAGTAAAATGAAAACCATGATGAAATGGTAATTGCTGAAACTTCCTTTTCTCTTTTATTTTTTGCCATGTGTTATTTTTGAAAAAAATAAAGAAATGCCAGTCTAGGTAACTGAATGTCATCCAAGGGCAGCCTGTGCATCCCACCCCTTTCTGAGGAGGCCAGCCCCCCTTCAGAAGATGTCATGGCGCTCCACCACAAGGGGTGGAGCCTCATCAGAACGTGGGCGCGAGAACCTCTTTGGCCTGCAGCTTTCAACATGGTGCCAACCTCTTGAAGCCCCAGGAGAACCTAGAGAAATCACCGTTTTACCTTGAGACGATGGGTTAAAATCCAGAGACTCTGGAGGAACCTATGTGCATGTGCTGTGCAGGGCAGTCACCAAAGAGAGGTGGGATGCATTATAAGAGCAGCAGCCAGTTGCATTCACAAGGGGATTGGGGTAAAAGTGCTTGGTGAGCTGGAGGCTCCCTCCCTGTGGCTATGAGCATCTGAGACTTCCTTTTCAGATATTTTATTTAATAAAATGTAATATCTCACCCCCTTCGTGCCTCAGGCACCTTGCGGCAGCTAATAACAATAATAAAAACAATACAAAACAACAATATAAACATTTACATACCTAAATAAAACATCTAAATCTGGGGCTAAAAGACTAGACCCCCCCCCCCCCCCCTGCCAAATGCTTGGCGGAACAGCCAGATTTTACAACAGCGGCGGAAGGAGAAGAGATCCACGGACAAACAGGCCTTCACCAGGAGGGAGTTTCAGAGCGGCCACCGAGAATGCCTTTCTATGGTCCCTGTAAGAGAAACCCAGGGACCTCAAGATTCACTTGTAATAGGGCTGAATATACTAATTTCTACATCCCCTTTCCTGGTTAATGTTTATAAATGAGTGAGTGGCGATTTCAAAGGGAACTGATAACTGTACAGTTCTAATAGTCCCAGGGTTAATGTTCTGTATAATGATGAAGCCTATTTATCTAACTAGCTGCATGGAGCCTCTGTGACAGAGCTGCCGACTGAGTGGCAGAGCAGTAATCCTGCCCTTTAATGCCAGATCTCAGGTGAGGCAGACAGTTAATAAAACCTGTGACATTTATTATGAAGGTCTCTACTGTGTCTCACTAGTTTTGAACAGATACAGTCTTGCTGATCATCACTTTGACTGACTGACTTGGTGGATTCTGGGTGGCCTTTTGGGGATATGCAAGGCCGGATGTGGAAGTCAGTGTTGGCAGGCATATACTGTATGCAGCATGTGCAAATCTGATACATATTGAGTTCAGTGATATCATGGTTTTATTTATTTATTTTATTTATTTATATAAAAAATTATATGCCACCCCATCTGGCCTCGGGCATCTTGGGGCAGCTCACAACATCTTAAAAACATTTAAAAACATTAAAATAAACAGAAACAATTACAATTGAAAGCAATATAATACCCCTATGTTGAGTGCATAGCTGCGTGGACTGACATTTATGCAGCTACACAGTTGTGTCTAACTGAGAGTAAGGTGGCCACTGACACATCCGCAGAATATAGGATATTGCGGGGGGTGGGGCAGAGAAAAAAAGAGCAGCTGGCTCAGGACTCCTTCCCCCAGCCAGGGCTGAGCAACAAGTGTGGGCAGAGGGGTGGGGAGGGGGATGCAATAGTCCTGCCAAAATCCTGGCCATGGGTGCATATTTTTAAAAATCCACCCAAATGGGGTTGGGTGGATCAAAAAATAGTCATGTCTGGGAAAATCCAGATGCTATGGTAACCCTGGCCAAGTGCTGGCTCTCCTTCAAGCTCACATACTGCCGACACTGCTGTTTTTGCTGAAAGTCATGAGATCATGAATTTGGGGGGGGCCACCAGTATGTGGACAGTACAGGATAAAAACACGTAAATAAAGGACAATGAAAAACCCCTTCCAAGAATGGGATTGCCCTGTATAAAACAGAACCAGTGGCCATGCTATCTGAGACTCATTCCCACCAACTGTTTCCCAGATTATATCCCCTGGTGCAGCACACACAACTGTGGGAGAACGATGATTGTCCCAGGCTGGCAATGGCCTAGCAGTACAGATGAAACAGTCAAGGAATATCCAAGATTCTGGCTAGCCTGTCTGGTGACCGAACAGTACCCGATTACTGAGATGGGCATCCGATTACCTGAAGTACTGGGTATTACTGGTACTGCATTGTCAATTTTCCATTTTATCAACCAAATTTCTAATTTTTACTGACAAATTCTGACTTAACCATTTCACGGTTCATGTGTTTTTCAGTGTTCCCGACCATTTTCTTTTCTTGGTACATGGCGGAAATAGAAAATCAGTAACGGAAAACCAGAAAAAATCGATAACAGAATGGCAGTGGTATTTCAATAATCAGACTAATCCACTAATCCATACCCTATTAGTGCCTGATGTTACCAAGTTGAGTTGGGTACCATAACCTTCCCAGGTATAGCCACTTTTTCATGTACTAATGTCAACTCTAGCTGGCAGCCCCAGAACAAAAACTGCTTGGACTGTGTAAGCAAGCTTCATGCCAAAGAGCTCCAACTACAAAAGTCATCATCATTCCCACCTTCCCACAGTCAGTTCCTTCCACAGCTGTTGGCTTTTCTTTCACCCTATCACCCCTGCAAGCTAGAAATACCTTGAAATTGTGCAAGAACTAGATTGAACCTTTGTGAAAATCCATGTCTCTTTGGTTTCTGGATAATCAAAAAAACAGTAATAGGGTGGTGTGAATCTCTAGACTTAACAATGGTTTTATGCAGGGCCTGGTAATTCTGCATTTCCATCATTGCTGCCAGTGGGGAAAATGCAGAATACATGGGGCTCTGGTTACATGTTAGGCACAAAGGCATGTTGCAACCATCATTTTTCAGATCCCAAACTGAGAATGTGGTTCCTGTTTGTCCCCAAAGCAATAGTTGGACACAAAGTAGTGCCGATATATCTTATAGGACCAGCTTCTGTTGGGAGGATATGCAAGCTTTTGAGCCACACAGGATTCTTCATCAGGCGATAGGCAAGTCGGTTCTAAAACTTAGCAACTGCAAGACAGATTCTGTTGGACTCCCTTTTGGCCCTACAGTAAAGTTATAGAAGGCTCAAGAAGACAAATTTACAAACTGATACCAAATGGATAGCTAGCCACTAGCTGCATACAATAACCACTAGGAGCTGAGACAAGAGCAAGTGTTCCTATTCAGCAGGGAAAATACTGACCTTTTGGGAGTGTTTGTAAGTGTTCATCGGTACTTCATCAGTCTCTGGTGATTCTGCGCTTCCACCATTGTTGATATTGGCGCCTGTGATTTTTCATAATTTCCTATCAAATGTGTCACTTTCAGGTATTTTTGTCACTTCTGGCATTTTTTCATTTTTCATCAGTTTGGTCCTTTTCATCACGTTTTGTCAGTTTTCAACAGTTTTACGACAGGTTTACAGCAGTTTCCAACACTAAGCCAGCACCTTTGTGTCTCCAGAGCCCCTGGGGGGTATGTAAGGAGCATATGTGGGGCTTGGGATCAGCCCTGTAGCAGCTCCGTTCAACTCGTGAAAAATAACAATAAATGGCAAAAACAGCGGAAAAGCTGGTAAGTTTCCGCATAGCGCAAATGAAGGCAAATGACCTGTTTCCGGTGGAAACAGCATTCGCCATGATTTGTTGTTTCAGGCCTAACAAGAACAAATGTAGGTTTAAAGCTGAAACCAGTACCTATAAAAATGGGATAAACCTGTTTGCATGCTGGAGTTGCAATGGAATATAACTAATCGTTTTTACCTTTTATATTAACAATAACACCTGTAGGGGCTATTCTTAATAACCAGCTAATGGAATGCAAAGCTCCAGTAGTTTTTTTTATTGAGGTTATAGAGCATACAAAAAGCTAAACCCAAATGAACCTCCTTCCACCAATCTGGATTTTCTCTCATCTCTCAAGAACATCTCCACAGTTATGACTGATTCTCAGTAATCTAAGTCAAATATAATTACATTATTGCGGACAGACAGGGTTTAGGCCAAACTTCAGTATTAACATCTGAATGGCAGTATTAACCCCTCATTACAAAGGCCCACTGCCAGTGCCACAATCCTAGCAGTACTGTCAGAGAGCACTATAATTAAAGCTACTGAGAGCATGAACAGGCAGAAGGAAAACAACTATCATTTGGCTCAGGTACACACATTTTGCAGCAGCTGCTAATTCTTTCCATTTCCCCCAGTACCCTGTGCAATGGTGTGTTAAATTTTATTTATTTACTTATATTATTTTTATAACACCGCCTCCCCGCCCCCCCATGGCAGCCCAGGGCAGTGTACATAAAATATAAAATAAATACATAATAAAAATCACATTTAAAATCCCCACTTAAAAAGTCCAAAAAACCCACAACCCCCATACCCTTACAAACAAACCCCAGAAAAAACATAGAACCCCACCCATCCCCCTCACCAAATGCCCAGTGAAACAACCAGGTCTTACATCTTTTCCAAAAGGAGGGGAGATCTGGCGAGAGGCGATTATCCACCTGGAGGGAGTTCCATAGCGTGGCCACCTGGGGGACCTCCAAGCGGGTGTCAGCTGACCGCAGACGCCGATCCAGGACACGAGGGGTGAGGCGGTGCCACAGATAAGCGGGGCCCAGGCCATTTAGGGCTTTAAAGGTAATAGCCAATACCTTGAATCGGACTCGGAAGACTATAGGCAGCCAGTGCAGAGATCGGAGCACTCCCAGTGACCCATCCCCATAAGGAGACTGGCCGCCACATTCTGCACCAGCTGCAGTCTCCGAGTAGTCACCAGGGGTAGCCCCACGTAAAGCACGTTGCAGTAATCCAGCCCTGAGGTAATGAATCCATGAATGATGGTGGCAAGATCGGAGCCCAAGATATATTACCGAAGGCGTTGGACCAGATGTAACTTACCAGATGCACTCCTCACCACAGCTGCCACCTGGTTGTCCAAGCCGAGCTGTGAGTCAAGGAAAACTGCAAGGCTCCAAACCTGAGGGACCAAGGAGGGATGCACATCATTTATGGTGGCGGCCTCCATTCCTTCGCCCTTCCCCACCAGCATCACCTCCGTCTTATCAGGATTCAGCTTCAGACGGCTCGTCCTCATCCAATCCCCCACTGCAGCCAGGAAATGGGTAAACACTGAGACTGCCCGACCTGTGTCAGATACAAATAAAAGATACAGCTGGGTGTCATCAGCATATTGATGACACTGAACTTCAAATCCTCTCACGATCTCGCCCAGCAGTTGCATATACACATTGAACAGGAGAGGGGACAAAATAGATCCCTGCGGGACTCTACACGTCAGGGCCAGTGGGGAAGTTGTACAATCCCCCACTACCACATGCTGAGATCTTCTGGCCAGGAACAAAAAGTACCAATCAAGAACAGTCCCACCCACCCTGGCATGGTTCCACAGACGAGCCACCAACATCTCGTGGTCAACCATGCTGAAAGATCTAACAAAATCAGAAGAGTGGATCAACACTGGTCCAGCTCTCAGCTCAGATCATGGACCAAGGCCACAAGCGCAGTCTTGGAGCCATACCCCAGATGAAAGCCGGGGTACTTGGGTTTGGAGCTTCTGCTGCATCAATGGCCTAATTCTTCTTGCCTGCCCCTTATGAGAATGGCAGCAACAGCAACAACAGAAATTGCAAATACAGACAGGGGTCTGTGGTTGCTTATGGAAAATTACATGTTTAATTAAAGCCAATAATTATCTACTATGGATGCTGCAACACCCATTAAAATGACAGGGGTTTGCAAGTACAAAGGGATACATAGTATAAAAATACCCTTGTCTCAAGGTCAGCCTTCTGCATGTACCATGGTTGCCTCAAGGCCAAAGGGGTGCCAGTAGAGATGAAAAGGGTACCACCTGATTTGGTACCTGTGGGTAATTTTTCATGTGCCATTTCAGCTATCCAGATTGGAGCGTGAATGCTGTCCGCATGCGTGAAAAAAAAAATATATATTCAGTTTTCTGGTTTTCAAGTACCCCAAATTACCCCCAATCCTGAAACACACCCCTTTAAAAAAATAAAAAATAAAAATTAAATCTGAAATTTCTGAAAATCTGGGACCAGAAGTAAAAGAAATCAGGACAAAAATGGTATTTCAGTATTTTGGTACATAAATATTTTGGATATCTGATCAGAAACTGTTTTAGGCACCAATTTTCTAGTCAAATTGGGTACTACAAATTCAATGGATATTCCCATTTTTTCAGATACCCATTTCAACTGTAGCGTGCAGAGACCCGTTCTTGCTGGCTACTTCACAACTGTAGAACTCCCTTCCCTATAAGGTTTGGCCTGAGTCTATATTCATTTTCTGGAGACAACGTAAGAGTTTGGATGGCAGCTGCAGCTGGGGCTTGAACAGGTGGAGGGAAGTTGTTTTCGTTTTATAAATGTATTTTTATTGTATGTCTTTATACAGTAACCCATCCTGTTCCCTCAAGACAGGGTCAGCTATAAATTCAAATAAATAAATGAATAAGTATCTGAATTCGAGAGCCAGCTGGATATAGGAGGGTTTTAAAGCCTCATAAACCAAATCCAGGCTGTTGTTGTTTTTGACTTGCGTCTTTCTGATTCCTGACTTTGGCCCATGGATGCCGTCCCTTCCCTCAAGCACTGAAAGACAGATTTCAGAGGAAGGAAGCCAAGAGTAGGGCATGTGCTCAATGACAGGAGATGGATCCATGGCATAGGTTGGGGGTGGGCAAAGATTCCAATCCAAGTGCCATAACTGAAAACATTCTTGTCTCTCTGAACCACAAGGCACGTTGCATCACAAATTCACCTAATCCTGGAGGTAGACAGCACTGCTTCCCCCAATGGCCTGCTCCTTCCCTCCACCCACACATCAAAACTCTGACTTTCAGGAAGTCTGGTGGGTTCGCTCCCCCTTGTTCCATAGGCCCCAGGAGGTTCCAGGGGTGGAAATGGCAGCTTGACTTCTCTTGCTTCTAAAAGAGCACACGGACACATCGGGCCTTTGGTTGGCCACTCCCATTTTGGCCTAGAGGAGCTTCAGGATCAATTCCATAAAAGGTGGCAACCCTAAGTTATGCCCCCAGGCAGTCACCTCTTGTGAGAGAAGAAGTACAATGGCCAAGAGCCACATACGACTCTCTAGCCATCATCTCCCCCCCCCCCCCGCCCCGCCGAGGCATAAATCCAAGATCTGGCCGCGCTCCTTCCATTCCCCAGCCTGAGCACACTCCTTAAATGCCCCCAACTGGCCTGTGGAGCTGGTTCTGAGACCACTTTCAGACACACACACCCCCAGTATATGCGTGGGGATCAGCCGGTCTGAAACCCACCCCCACACCCCTCCAGCGTGGATTTGCCGGCAGACGTGCAGGGATGCAGAGCTCAATTTCCTGCTCTGCATCCCTGCGCGTGTCTGCTGGCAAAGCTACGCGAGGGGCTTTCAGACCAGCTGATCCCCGCGCATATCCTGACTGCACATTCCTTCCCGCAGCCAGAATGTGTGTGTGTGCAGGGTGTGTGTCTGTGTCTGAAAGCAGCCTTAGTGGCCTGCAGAATGGAAAAGATTTTCCACCACTGTTGTAAAACATCTCCTGATAAGGGAGACTATACTGTATGTGCAATATTCTCCGGATGTTTTGGGAAACATCAGAAGCATGGAGGCGAGTGGGGAATTCCCACCCTGCTCTGCCCCCTGGTCTCCTGAAGCTGCTTCTACTCTCCTGCAATCCTGGCTCATGAAAGCCTACAGAGCAGAGGTTGAGGGACTACAGGATGTGGACGGGCAAGAGTGGAAAAGTCCTAGCGGGCAGCACTGGCCTCCCACTCTGTTCGCTCCCTCCTGCTTCCTTACCAGACTAGGATGCAAATGAAATTCTGGGTTAGATTTCATTTTTGATTGGATCTGGCTATTTCAATTGATCCAGCAAAATGCAGACCAGAATATGGTCCTATCTGCATTTTGCCAGAACTGGATTAATTCTGCCTCTCACCATGTTTGTGCAAAATGGTGGTGACTGTGATGTGGCTGCACAAAATGACAACACTGTGTAGGATGCCTGAGCACCATTTTGCATAGATGCAGTATGGCCATAGTCACTTTGTACATGTACAATAGGAGGCACAGTCATTCCATTGGAACTTCAATCAGAAATCGACCGTGGCTTAAATCCATGGCGGACCTCTTACTGACATTCTGAAAACGTGGAAAAACTCCATGAAAACTGAAGTGCTGTTTCGACTCAACTCTTCTACAGATGCCACCACAGTGAAATACTTCATTCATCTGGGGGACAAGCAGTGTCTCCAAATAATGTGATGTGTCCAGGAAAGTAAGATCTACAGTAACCGGATCTCTACTACCTACTAGTTGTATTTGTGGAGGTCTTTTGTTAGTATCAAGTTAGTATTTTCAGTGGAAATACACATGGAGCCAGCATCTTTGTAAGTCTTTGCAGGATTGGTTTGTTAGACTGTAAGTTCTGTCATGGACTATATTTCTGTGCAATCCTTACCAAAGTAGGTTTCCCTTCTTTTCTGGGACATCAAACAATAAACATATATTCCTACAAGGGAGAAACGTAGAGGAGTTTGCGTGTAGAGAAAAATGATCTTTGATGGCATCCAGAGATAACAATTTTCCTTGAAAAATAGCAGGAGCCAAACTTAATTAACATCACAAACAAACATTCATTGGCCCTTTTTACACAGGCCGTGTTGCGGGAAGGGAGTCCGTGTGCACCGTGGTCCGTATGTGCTGTGTGGGGGGAGGGTGTAGATGGGCGCACCCCAACCTCCCATGTATCTCTACGCATCCCCATGCACAAAGGTACCTCCGCTTTTTCCGGTGCCTCCGTACATGGGGATACGTGTGTGTGGGAGCGCGCACCCTCACCCTCGCAGGATTTACACAGGTGGCACCCATACATGAACACCCACCATGTTCATGCATGGGTGCCACCCGTGTAAAAAGGCCCAGTGTCTTTAAAGTCTTGATTCTTGGCTTTGTTTTACCACCAATGTCTGAGATCTCTGATCTGCTGTACCACTGGTTAACACTGGGTACTTTCAGACGTTACGGGCGGCCGGTTCACCACAGTGAACCACCAGGGGGGGCGAACAGTGCAACCACGCCCGGGGGTTGGAAAACGACCCAAACAGACGTGCCGGGAACGGGACCACGGGCCAGAACCGGGCCGCACCATCGCGGGCCGTGGCAGCACAACAGACGTGCAGCCGAACCCCCG
>QEPC01000704.1:599035-625925 GCA_003113815.1 Sphenodon punctatus
GGGTATTGAGCGTGATGAACATCTGGCACGCGCCGTTCAGACGTTCAGGGCCCTTTGGCCCCGCGGGGGGGTTGAGTGTGGTTCAGTGTGGTTCAGCGTGATCTCGTAACGTCTGAAATCACCCACTGTCATAAGTCTAGTTTAATGTGATTTCATGCGGCCGCCCCCAAAGAAATTTCAAAACATGTTAAAGAGGATACTTTCCCATTTTGACCATTTGTTTTCCAACTCCTGACTCTCCTCTCCTTTGGAAAGTCACATTTCCTCCTCTATTATACAAGTTACCAAAATGTACACCAAATCCACCATTCCCATGGATATTGAATGCAAGTCTCCTATGACACTTTTTCTATCATCCAAAGAGTTATCCGGATGTACATGCAATTCAAATATAATAATAATAATAATTAATAATAATTAATAATACTTTATTGCGTAGGGAGGAAGGCCATTGCAGAACATACATTGATACAAAAGCACATGTCCCCAGATCGGGATTCAAATGCCACATACCAAAAATTAAACATTTAAAAATGAACATTACTAAAATTACAGTACAGAGAAACATACCATCATCTCGCACTACTTAACTAACACCCCTAACCAATTTCTGCCTTAAATTTTCAGCTTTTGACAAAAACAAACCCACTTTCTCAGTGGTTTCAGTGGAGCGATCACCAAGGAGGAAGCTTATATAAAATTCGTTGGGGCGCCCCGGATAAGAAATAATCAGGGGATCTATGAATTTCTCCCTTAACTCAGTTAACTGAGGGCATAACAATAATATGTGGTCAATGGAGTCAATCTGTCTCAGTGTGCACCGACAAAGGCGCAATACAAATAAGGGAACATTCCATAGACTCCTTATTGTCTGAAAAAGACACAGCAAGTTATATTTACATTATGCAAAACATGCGCTGAATATCAATATTGTAACCTTACTGTACCAACATGCGACAATCTCTATCTGCAGTTTATAAAACTGTATATTATCACTTGATCGTCTGATTGTCAGGGGGAAAAGCTTATTTCCATAACAATAGCATTTAGTGCTCAGAGTTGGTAAAAATTCAAGGTCTGATTTCATATGCGGAAATAAAGATACAACTTTTCTGCAGGAATATGTGAAACTTGCCTTAAGAAAGGATGCTGGTAGAGAACAGATGGTCTCCTGCTCCCATACATATTCATGAGTGCATTTATTTCATTATGCCATCCCCTGGGAAACTCTATGCTTCAGCTTTTATAAGTTTGTATGGCCATCAAATTGAGCAGTCAGACGCCCTCTGTCAAAAGCTGTGTTGCTGTAGAAATGGAAGGAAAGTAAGTGAAAGCCTTTAACACTTTTGTCTTGACTTTTATAGACAAAACACCTGTTATATTTGAAATCTAAGATGGCTTTTTTTTAAAAAAAAAAAATCTGGCCTAATAAATGTGATGTTTTGATAGATAAGCTGGCTTGTTGACTTCATTTGAATTACTTCTCTTTACATTTGTAACATCTCTAAGTAGTATTATTTAATAAGTTCACAGAAGCACAAAGATGGGATTTGCTTGTGTAACGTGGTTAAAAACGTTGAACTGCAGCCAACATTGACAAAAGCATGGGGGTGGTGGTTTCTGGGGGGAAATAAGAGTGAGTTTATCTGTCATGGAGTGTAACTCTATGATTTGCTGTTTGAAGAATTCTCTGGAAAGCAAGGAAAAGATCATTAAGTAGAACATAAGTAGTGCCATACTAGGTCAGACCAATGGTCCATCAAGCCCAACATCCTGTCTTCAGCAGTGGACACTCTCTTTCTCTTGGGAGAAGTACCTGGCACTTCACAATGGGCAATCCATTCTCAGTTGTTCCAGCCCCCAACAGTAAGAGGTTATGTTCCCAAAACCTACTTGACTAATAGCCATTAATGGACCTATCCTCCAAGAACTTATTCAATCCCTTTTTAAAACTAGCTACACTACTGGCTGTGACCACTTCCTCTGGCAATACGTTCCACAAGTTCACAGAGTGAAAAAATACTTTCTCTTACTTGTTTTAAATCTGCTGCCAGTCAATTTCATGGGGTGTCCCCTTGTTCTAGTGCTGTTCGAGAGGGTAAATAACTGCTCCCTAGTTACATGTTCCACACCACTCATAATTTTATAAACTTCTATCATATCCCCTTTCAGTCATCTTTTCTCCCAATCTGAAGAGCCTTAACCTATTGAGCCTCTCTTCATACAGGACAGGGGCCATTCCATACCCTTCATCATTTTTGTTGCCCTTCTCTGTACCTTTTCTAGTTCTTTGAAGATGGGGCAACCAGAACTGCACACAATACTCCAGGTGCAGTCATACCATAGATCTATATAGAGACATTATTTATTTAATTTTTAAAATAAATTTAGTATCCTGCCCCACCTGCCACAGGCAGCTCGGGGTGGCTCACAACAGCGTATCAACCAAAATCATACCACTATAAAACACACCCCTATACCCTCATCCCTCTCCTCCCCCCCACCCCTACCAATCTGCCCCGCCAAATGCCTGGCTTGGAAGACTGTCAGCAGCCAGTGCAGAGAGCAGAGCACTGGTGTAATGTGCTCCCGGCGGCCCAGTCCCACCAGGAGATGGGCCGCCGCATTCTGCACCAGCTGCAGCTTCTGGGCCGTCACCATGGGTAGCCCCACATAGAGTGCGTTACCTATGGGTGAAAACAGACATGACGCTAACCACCCTTTAACCACCCTTGCTGGTCATTTATGCATGTTTCAGGGCTGCATAGGGCACCAATACAGTCCTGCAACATGCATAAATAACCACCAAGGGTGGTTAAAGGGTGGTTAGTGTCATGTCTGTTTTCACCCATAGTCTAGTCTAGAGGTGATGAAAGCATGAATGATGGTGGGCAAGTCAGAGTCCAACATGTACGGCCTAAGCCGACGTACCAGATGTAATTGGCATCCCCTCCACGGCCTCCACATCTTTAGAAAGCAACATGCACAATTAAAATAGTTCACATAGAAATTAGGGGCAGTCCTTCGTTTGTAAATGCGCATTCAGTTTCCCTCCCCCTCCCCCTAAGTTTCTGGATTTAAATGAAGATTAATAGTACGGATCTGTATTTAAATCGCTTAAGAAATAAAAAATAAAAAAATTACTGTGTGTCCAAAGTGGCACCAGACCATTTTTCAAATGGACGCCAGCCTTTTGGAAAAGGGCACCCGGTCCGTGAATGCACAAAATGGCCATGTGCATGTGCAGAATGGCTGCCCTTTTCCAAAATGGCAGGGATGCTTCTGCTACCATTTTAGAAAAGGCTGTGAATGCACAGAATGGTCCAGTGGGTATTTTGTGCATTTACAGTAACTTTTTAATTTAAAAAAATTCTTCTGTAGATTAGAACTGAACCAGGCTTGTTGTTGCATTGTTTCGGTTCGATATGGATTAATCTGTAATGGCCCATTCTGCACAGTTACAGATTAATCCGAATCCGAACTTCCCACCCCTAATGGAAATAAAACATATGGATATCATAAAAAGCAGCATTTGTGAATCTGACCTTTTACAGGAAAATGCAAGTTTAAGGTAAGATGCTGAGCGGAGTGAGAGGACTTCCTTCACCCAGGCAGAAAGAGAAGACACACTTCAGCACATTAGAACTTTTCCATTTGTTTATTTAGGTCAATTCAGTACAGATCTTCCCGCACCCAATCAACCATCTGACAAACTATAATGAAGACATATTCATCATTGAACCGTACTGGAATACAGAGTGAGGCATACCTGTTTTTCCCCAACAGTGTTTTGCTTGTGTTTTTAAAAGTTCTCTTTTTAATATTGCTACTATTGATCTGGCAGTCATTACTCAAAGTCAGTAGAGGTACTCAGAGCTACTTTCATGAGTAAAACTTACAGGCTCCTTTTCTTTCTTTCTTTCTTTCTTTCTTTCTTTCTTTCGAAGCATTGAAAAAACAAATGTCTAAAAAAATCTGAAACAAATGTTCATCAAAACAAATATTTTCAGAAATTTTTCCATATTTATTTTGGTTCCAATGAAACTGAGAATGGCCGCTGTTCATTTCTGTTTCATTTGATAGCTGTTGTGGAGTATTTTGTATTCCTGACCTTCAATTTGTATTTTGTATTCCTGACCTTCAAATCCTTCCTAAAAAACCTCTCTCTTCAATCAGGTTTTTCGTAGCTCCTTATCCCCACCGGGCGCTCACTGATGCTTCTTCTACTGTCCTCTCATTCAGGATCCACTATATAACTAAGCTAAGCACATGCACCTGTGACTCTTCAAGTTCATGAAGCCCAGCAGCAGCAGACAGCACGTGGGGTGAGGGCTCTCTTGGGGTTGGTGTACCCCTCCCCTCCCACCCCTGGACTGGCATTTAGGGTCGTGGGGCTTGTTGCCTGGTCCCCCCTTGAACCATTCTACAGTCCCCCCTCCCATTTTGAAAGGAGGGGGATGGGCCAGAGGCCCCTCCCTGCCTGCAGTGTCATCAGTGGGTAGGTTGAAAAAGCCCACAGTGACTCGGTGCAGCCGCAGGCACATGCTTCAGGGTCGCATGCCTAACAGCTGTGACCCAAAAGTTGCGGCCCTTATGGAGACCCTTAAGGAGATCTGAGGAGACAGAGTCGTGCGCGCTGTTGGGGTGAAATACTGTGTTTAGGTTTTGTGTTTGTTTTTATAAGTGTGTGTGTGAAGGAGAGCCTCCTTTTTAACCTGGTATCTTCCCTGATTATTAGAGTGCTGTTTGAGAGACCTTTTAACTATATCAGGGGTGAGAGGCATTATTAGTATTTGTTTTTAAGGTGGTGGGTGGGATGGGATGTGTTTATTATGAGGGGGCAGGGGGATTGGGTTGGGGAGTATAGGGCCACTCCCTCTAGCGAGAGGAAGGAGGGACCTTGGGGGTGGGAAAATAGGGGGAGGGGAAAGGAGTGTACTTGCCCTGGGTGAGGGACAGGTCAGTGCTCCCAGCAAGGAAAACCACATGGTGGCAGCATGTGGAGGAGGGGGAGCGGGAGCCCGAGTGGTGAGAGCACTGGGCGGGTGTGGGCGTGATATGCAGGGGAGAAGGGATGGGAGGGGATTAATAGGGTTATGGGGGGAGAAAATAGGGAGGGGAGGGAGGGAGGAAGATCTCTGAGGACTCCAGGGGAGCAGCCAGTAGGAGGGGGTCAGAACGGTGTGGACAGGAAGGGAGGAGCGGTTATAGGGGTGGCTCTGGGATGGGGACGGTATGGTCCACGGGGGTGTGTGGTTTGGGGCTTCCAGGGGACCTAGGTCCCTTGTGGAGGTCAAATGAGCCCCCACTGTGGGTGAAGGAGGAGCAGGGTCTAAAGTCTGCCAGTGGGGGGCTGATGCTGATAAATGCAAGGTCCGTGGCAAATAAGGCCCCGGTAATCCGTGATGTGATCCTGGACGAGGCTGTGGACCTTGTATGTATTATGGAAACCTGACTGGATGAGGAGGCGGGGCCAATCTTGGCCAATCTCATTCCAGCTGGGTATGCCATCTAGCACCAACCCCACACTGGGGTGGTGTAGCTATTATTTTCAGACAGACATGGCCTGTTAGGAGGTATCCAGTCCAGGAGATTCCAGGAATCGAGGCCCTCCATGTGGTGTTTGATTTGGCTGAGGGCAATCTTGGGGTGCTGCTGGTGTACCGGGCCCCTTCCTGCCCAGTACCATCCCTTGCTGCTCTAGCGGATCTGGTCTCATCGGTGGTGCTGAACTCCTCCTGGACTTTGGTCCTGGGGGACTTCAAAACCCATGCCGATACCGATTTTGTGGGAGCGGAGCGAGAGTTCATGGCTGGCATGGCAACCATGGCCTTTTCCCAAGTTGTGAACTGCCCGACCTATGTGGGGGGACATACCTTCGACCTGGTGTTCTGTTCTAGCCTTGAGGTGGGTGATCCAGTAGTAGGGGATATGAGGGTTACGCCCTTATCATGGACGGATCATTGCCTCCTACAGGCTAGTCTCTGAGCACACCACATCCAGAAGGGGAATTGACCAGTTAGGTTGGTCCGCCCCTTGAGGCTGATGGAACTTCAACGGTTTCAGAAGGCCCTGGGGGAGTGAACCTTAGACCTTGACGGCAGCTCTATTGATGAACTCGTCCGAGCTGGGAGCATCTTGCTCGGGGAGGCCATTGACAGGGTGGCTCCAAGACGTCTCCTACCTGTCTCATCACCGCAGGGTCCCTTAACTTACTGAGGGGCTGCGGTGTATGAAACAGGCAGGTAGGTGACTAGAGCGATGCTGGCGTCGGACTCGTTCTGAATTCAACCGACTTATCCATAGGGCCCATTTGCAGTCCTATTTTGAGGCTGTGAGGATGGCAAAGAAAGAGTTCTTTGCCATCCTCATAGCATCTGCAAAGTCCCGTCCAGCAGAGCTGTTCCGGGTGGTGCGTGGGCTGGTCAGTCTGACCTCTCTCCGCCTGGACGGGGACTTGTCCCAAGCCCGCTGTGAGGAGTTTGCCACCTACTTTGTAGACAAGATCGCTCAGATCCAGAGCAACTTCGACACTGAATTAGGGGCAGTAGAGGTGGAGCATGAGGTTGGAGACCCTGTCTGGTTAATCTTTTGGGGATGAATTTCAGGAAGTAACACCAGCCGATGCTGTGGATGTCCTGGGGTCTGTTAGAGCCACCAGTTGTGAATTAGATTTATGCCCGTCCTGGTTGGTGAAAGCCTCCAGGGAGACGTTGGGGACGGTGCTGGCGAGGGTAATCAACGTATCCCTTCAGCAGGGGAAATTGCCCCCCAGTCTCAAGGAGGCCATCGTGTGCCCCCTGCTGAAGAAGCCATCTTTGGATGTTGATGCACTCACCAGTTACTGACCTGTCTCTAACCTTCCTTTTTTAGGGAAGGTTATTGAATGGGCAGTGACGCTGCAGCTCCAGGTTCATCTTGACAGCATTGGTTTCCTTGACCCATTTCAATCGGGGTTCTACCCCAGCTATGGCACAGAGACAGCGCTGGTGGCCTTGGTGGATGATCTCCTCTGAGAGATGGACGCAGGACGCTCAACACTTCTGATCCTGCTAGATCTCTCGGCTGTCTTTGACATGGTGGACCATGTGCTGCTGTTGAGACAATTGCGAGTCCTGGGGGTGTCTGAACGGGACTGTCCTTGGATGGTTCTGATCATTCCTCTCAGGGAGAAGTCAGAGGGTTTTCCTGGGGGCTGAATCTTCCAGCCCCCAGGCCCTGGATTGTGGCATTCTGCAAGTTTCTATTCTGTCTCCATTATTGTTTAATGTATATATGCAGCCCTTGGGGGAGATCGTGAGACGGTTTGGTGTGCGTTGCCACTAATATGCTGATGACACCCAGCTTTACCTCTCTTTTTCAACTGACCCAGGTCCTGCTGTCTCAGTACTGTCCCAATGTTTGGAGACCGTGGTGGATTGGTTATGGCAGAGCAGACTGAAACTCAATCCCGATAAGATGGAGGTGATGGCGGTGGTTAGGGTGAGGGAGGTGTCTGCTCCCCTCATAGAGGGGGTCTTCCCTCCTGTAGCCCAGCAGGTTCGGAGTCTGGGAGTATTGCTGGATCCAGACCTCCACCTAGATCAACAGGTGGAGTTGGTAGATAAGGCTGCCTTCCGCCAGCTGTATCTGGTGTGGAGGCTGCGTCCATATATTTCCAGACCCGACCTGGCCACCCTCATCCATGCCTTCAGCACCTCAAGGCTGGACTACTGCAACGCGTGTTACGTGGGGCTTCCCCTGATGCTGGTTCGGAGACTGCAGCTGGTGCAGAATGCAGCGACTCATCTCCTGATGGGGACGGGCTGATGGGAGCATATTACTTCCATGCCCCATGCGCTGCACTGGCTGCCTATAGTGTACCAAGCCAGATTCAAGGTGCTGGTCTTGGCCTATAAAGCCCTATTCGGTCTTGGCCCTTCATATCTCAGGGACCGCCTCACCTTCCGCATCCCAGAGAGACCCCTTTGGTCTGCCAGGGGCACCTTCTTGGAGGTCCCCTGTGTAAAGCGGGGGGCCACGATGGAGAGGGCATGCTTGCTGGCCGGGCAGCGACTATGGAACTTCCTCCTGGAGGAAGCCCGTCTGGCCCCAAATCTGTTGGCCTTCCGCTGGGCTTGCAAAACTTGGCTGTTCTCCCAGACCTTCAGAAGAGGGGAGGGGGTATTGGGTCAATAGGTTGGGAGGGGGGTTAAGGTGGGTTTTAAATTTTTTGAATTTTTCTGTTTTATTCTTGTTTAAAATTGTTATTTCTATGCTGTACGGTGCCCCAGGATGCCATGGGCATGATGGGGTGACTATGAAATATAAATACATAAATCCCTGTCTCTCGCTATGTTCCCCTCTCCCTTGTCTTCCTCCCCCTTTGTCCATCCTCAACAGAGCTGAAACAGGAATGCGTGTGAATGGGTAAACTTTCAGCGTCTCGTTAATTGAACTGCTCCTGTATTGTTGGGTAGCATATGGTATCTGTTTACTGACCAATGATTGTCTCAAATTACAGTATTATTAAGGGTATTTTCAGAAGTTACGTGGCCACAGCAGACCACGGTGAACCATAGTGAACACCATGGAGTGGCTGTGACCGACGTAACCTGGCCCTGTGGTCAGCTGCAGAGCCGAAATCATGGTTAGATTGACCACCATCAGGAATGGGCCAAAAGTAATGTCTGTTACCTTGGCCCATTCCTGATCATGGTCACGGCCACTGGGAGTGGTCAGGTGCAGCAGCCTCATTGGCCGCTTCATCCTCCCATCTTCTTGAGGGTGGGAGGCCATGGAAGCACAGGGAGTGAGGCCATATGGCTGCACGGCACACCACTTAGTCCTGCCCAGACTCCGCACCCTCCCTTATTCCCATCAGTGATGCAGCCGGCACATCTGAAGGATGGCCAGTTTCATCACCGACCAGGATTGGGGAATGATCCCGGTCTGTGATTCAGCGTGGTGGGTCCAGAGGCCCATCACATCTCAAAATACCCTAAGTTACCATAACATAGCAACTTACTGTTATGGGTAAATCTTTTAGTGTGTCGGTAATTGAACTGTATTGTTGGGTACTTTGGTACCTGTTTATTGCCCAAACTACTGCATTATCAAAGTTACCGTAATTGCATTACCGAGCTAACACTATTGTTGTTGCATTAGCAAGTTATCATTTAAAGATGTTACCAAGTTCCATTCATTATGTGTACTCGAAAGAGGGGACGAGGGTGGCATATGGTGTGCCTATGCAAATTTAATGTGATTGGCTCAAATGGAGTAACTCAGCTACAGATGGTAAACTGGAAAGAGTAAACTTGAAATGGAAATCCGGTAACCCGATAACAGTATTACTCAAAGTTTTGGGGGTTTGGTTGCGCCACTGAGTAATTAGGGATGTGCAAACGCAGTTTGGAAGTTCAGAGTTTGGACTGAATTCACATTATTCAGTTGACCAAACCAAACGGATGAAGCTAATTTGAATTTGGACATTCAGTTCGGATGCATTCGGTGAGTTTGGAATTGAATTTCCATTGGTTTCAATGGAAAACACATTATTGGCTGTAACATTTTTTCTTTTTAAGGTATATGGCTGGAAGTTGGGGTGCTTATACCTCAAATAGAAAACATTATGTGTATTGAATCTCAAAATGATTGGATAAAGTAATCCAATTTTAGAAGCAGTTGAATTATTGTATTTTGCAATATTCTACATATATATTCCTAGCTGTAACTTATTTGCCTCACATATAATGTAGGTAAAGCTTGTCAGATTTATACCTTCCTATATTTACTATCTTTGCCAAATTTCAGAAGGATTAGACAAAGGGTCTTGGTGGTATAAGCAATTAATCTATAAATGTATGTCTGACTATAACATCTTTGTAGTCCAACCACTGTACATAAAATTTGGCAGGACTATATATTACACTTTCATGATCATCTCTGCCAAATATCAGAAATATTTTATAAAGGGTCCCAATTTTATATGCCTGTACAACATATGTAGAGAAGTGGCCTATGCCTAGGATTCTCTTAAGTCACTGTGGTATGAGATCGGTTTGTGATGCGAATTGGCCAACAGAAATGTCAACCAAATATCTTCATTCTGTTCTGGGACCATCCCAACATCTCTCCCCCACTTGTTTCTGGGAAGTCAGAAGCATCTGTTTAGGAAAGAGGCAACAGAGATTCTCTTATGTCCTCTGTCTCAGTGCTGAAGGATGTGATTGTGATGATAATTGGCCAGCCTGGATGTGTTTAAACTATGTCTCCTGACTGTTGGGATGCTATCTCAGAAGTCCCAGTTATGTTGCTTATGCCCGCCTAAGGGCGGCCCCCTATGCCCACCTCTAAGCCACTACCAATTGGTCCTGTAAAGCTAGAAGCTTGCAGTAATGTGTTTGGTCATTTAATGTGTCTGTCAGTCTTTGGGGTTGCTCCACATCCTCCCTCCTACAGTCTCTCTCCCCCTGCCATGCAAGGTGCCTGCCTCTGACTGGCTCTGAATATGCTGATATTCATCTGAATAATGATCTTCACAGGGACAACATCAATTGCTTATATAATTGGGTCCCTTTATCAAAATCTCCTGTACATTTGCTGAAATGGCATAAAAAGTATTTGATACATTCTTGCCAAATACCCTGTAAACAGAATGGGATATCAAAATGCTACAGCTGGAAATGTATTTTCAGATTAATGTCTTATACCCTTGGAACTCTTTATCCACTCTTTCTGAAAGTTGGCAGAAGTATTAAGCATATGGAGGGATGTAATATGCACAGGTTTCATGAACATTGGATTCAAGGTAAAGAAGTTGTAGCCATGAATGTGTATGGAGCTTTTCTTAAAATCACAAAATCCAATTGCTTCTGAAATCAGTTTTCTTTATCTTATTAATGGTTTATTTATTTTGATTTTTATCCCACCCCTGCCCCCTAACGCTCAGGGCAGCTAACATCATACAAAAGATAAAATACAAATTAAAAACCATAAAATATAATTTCACCCCATTCCCACCCCCAGGATCTAGCCCTACCACTTAAATGTTCAGCCAGATAAATAGGTCTTGTCTTACGCTGCCTCTGGTAGATGGTCAAACTAGGACTTAGGCAAACCTGCATGGGAAGGGAATGCCTGGGACCTTGGCCAATGATGTAAGTTGCAAGTGGGTGCTCTTGGATGATGTTAGAAGCTGTGGAGGAACATAAGGAGGGAGGTGATTCTTTAGATATGTAAGGCCTATCGAGGTGAGTGAATATGGAAATAATTACATTAGGTGCAAATAGTATTTGGATATTCAAAGGGGTATCAAAAAATGCAAATAACATACCAATAATGAATCCATTATTCATTTCAGCCCTAAATAAATAAATAAAATAAAAAAATTTAAATGAACCTCCATTTCAACATGCAGACTCCACATACCAGAAGATAACACTGAACCTCTGGTGGAGACTATGGGTGTTTTCAGATGTTACGAGGCCGCTTGGCCCCATACCGAAAACAACCAAATCATCTTCCACCAGGATTATCCCGTCACGCCGTATCAGACGTGCTGGGGGATCCCGGTGGGGAATCTGGGAGGGGGCAGGGCCGCACGCCACAACGTGCGGACTCACGGCCCCGCCCCCTCCCCGCTCCCCGCCTCCCACCCTCTGGGGAGACGGGCGGGCGGCGGGGCCAATGTGGCTGCAGCGTCTGACCGAATTCGCCACGGCCCGGGATCCCGCGGGTGATCCCGGGCCATGGCACCCAACCAGATGTGATTTTTTTTTTGGTCCCCGCCAGGGATCACTTTCACCATGCTTCCCGGGAAATTCCCATGGCTAGCCCGGGAAGCATGGTTGAAAATGACCCCATGTGGGTATTGACCGTGGCAAACATCTGGCAGCCACCAAACAGACGTTCGAGGCACAGTGACCACAGGTGGGTATTCACCGTGGTTCACTGTGATCTCGTAACATCTGAAATCACCCTATGACTTCTGTTCTGGAATGATATATATTTTCAAATGTTATGCTGACTATTGATTAATAGCTCTGATTGATTCTGATAACTTGGATTCCCCAAACACTTATGCATATGCTTAAATTGACACTATGAAGCAGTCCCACTCAAGCAACAAAATATAAATCATTAGCACGTGAAATAAATGAGACTGCTCTTCGCATATAATAAAGGAATGCACGTAAATCTTCTTGTGATAACTTTTACTGATTTGTTTCACTGGGGACTGAACTGAAGAGACCGTCAGATCATAAAACATGAAGCTTTTCCAGCTTGAGCAATAAAACTAAGTCTCTGTAATGAGAGCTGAAAGGCGTGCCACAAAAACAGGGAATACCTTTCCAATTTCTGGCAACCGAAGCACGTTTTTCAGTACCTGAACCGATTTTTGATTGGGTGCCTGAAATACCAACAACCAGTATACTGAAATCCCCAAGTACAGACAATAAGTAGACCGAAATCCAAATTTCGTCATCATTTTGTTCCAATTTCATCCTAGATTTCTTGATTTCATGAGATTATTCAGTATTTCACGATACCAGTTGTCAGTATTTCGAGTACTTGCATAATATTTGGGTACCAATTTGGATACCTGAAACAGTACCCCAGAATACAGGTATTACCCATGGGTATTAAATCAGGTACCTGTTTCAGCTTTATCCGTAACTGCTTCATTGGGAACCAGAGTGAGACATGTAACACCAAACACTGTCTGCCCCTCTCCACTACACCACTTCAGGGACAGAACGGTCTGACAATATCTTTTAGAAATTGTGTGTTTGCTGTGCTAGTCCCAGTAACTGGGCAGGACCATAAATCCCTGCAGGCTACAACCTCTAGGGTTCAGGCTGGGGTTTACCAGGTGCCTTTCCTTTTAAGAGAACTGATTGCCTGATGTGGCCCATGAAGGGCTATAAAGGGCCTATAAAGCCTAGGAACCCTGAGAACTTAATTCTTGCAATGTGCAAACTTACTGGGTTTGACACTGTTTTCACAATTTGTCACCATTTTCCATGGGGCCAATCCCAAGCCCCATGTGTACCCTGGGAGCACCCCTGGTGGCTTTGTAAATGGAAAAGTGCCAGCTAAGTGCTAGAGAAGTGCTGAAAATTGCCGTAAAAGAGAAAGTGCCGTAAATGTTCCAAAAAGTCCCAGAAAGTGACAAAAAGTGATGAAACTGATGAAAAATTATAGAAAATCAGATGCATCAACATCGACAATCGTTGAAGCATGGAATCACTGGAGACTGAAGGAAGTACCAATGAATACTCATAACTGTTCCCAAAAGATCGGTATTTCCCTGACAAAAGGGAATGCTTGCTCTCATCTCAGCCCTAGGCTGAACTTTGTTTGGAGATGGCCAAGGTGCTGCCCAGGGCATGTACTGGCTGGCAAGAGGCCAAGCCAACAGCTCATGAAGGTAGAGCTACAGAGGGACTCACTTCGTAGGAAGCTGATAGGCAGGGAGCACACCAAGCCATGGGCCTATGCTATTGGGTACCAAAGAATTCTTGAGAGGATCCAGAGAACAACTAGAGAGTAAGTGAGTGAGTGGCTGGGCAGAAAATGGACTTGGGGTAATTGTGTTATATGAGAAGTGTTGAATAAAGCTGAAATGGGTAGCAGATTAGTTACCTTACCAGCAGGTAATACCCGCATTTTCACATACTTGATGAAGTAGTTTAGAGAATCTGTACTATACTCAAATATAGATTGGGTACACAGAAACCCAAAACATTGGTAAATTATGGTACCAATTTTCCAATTAATAATAAGTATCTTGGGATGTAAAACCAAAAAATTGGTACTGAAAACAAACAAATTGGAACTGGAATCCAATTGATTTTCTGGGATGGAAAACAAACAAAAATAGGCATCAGAAGTCGGAAAATCAGTACCAGAAGTTAACATTCTGGTACGTTGGGTATTTTCAGATGTGACGGGGCTGGTAGTGGCCCCGTCGTGGAATCACCCATTGATCCCCCGCCGGGATCAAAACGGCTGTCAAACAGACATGCCAGCTGATCCCGGTGGGGAATTGGGGGAGGGGGCGGGGCTTCTTGGCTCAACATGCGGCTGCACAGCCCCACCCCCCACGCTCCCCCAGTTGCCTGCCCTCCGGGAGACGGGCAGGCGCCGCAGCCAATGCGGCCACAGCACGCGCCAGTCCCCCCGGGGCATTGACCACGGCTCAGAATCTTGCCGCTGATTCCGGGACGTGGTCAGGGGACAGATGAGACGGTCCCCTTGATCACGGGGGGGAATCACATTCAACACGCAAATGAAGATGGTCCAGCCAGGACCTCCATTTGCGTGTTGAATGTGATTCCTCCCCGTGATTCATGTGGGTGAACATCTGGCGGGGAGCTTCTGTTCCCCCAAGCAGATGTTACGGGACCAAGATCACCATGTGGGTATTCACCGTGGTTCACCGTGATCTCGTAACGTCTGAAAATACCCATTGGGTACCCTAATCGGGTGTAAATATGGTACGGATCAGTACCCGATGTTGTTGTGTTGATTTGGGTACCAGAAATTCAGCAGGTATACCTGTTTTTGTGGGTACTCATTTCAGCTTTAGTGTGTATGTGTGTGTGTGTGTGTATATATATATATATATGTGTTAATTAAGATGTTTTTTGGCTATGATGAAAGCCAACGCCATAATAAATTTTATAATTTTTATAATTTTTAATTTATATAATTATATATATAATTCTTGCTACCCTGCCCCTCCTGCCCCAGGCAGCTCGGGGCAGCTTACAATCCACACTAAAAACAACAATAACTAAAAACAAGTCATAAAAATGAGTATAATAAAATAACCCATCCCCACCCACCTTTATACACTCCCCAACACTAGAGCTGAAACTGTATATTATATCATTCCTTCTAATATGTATATTAGAAGGTATGCTTGGGACACTGTACAATGAAGAGTACTGGGTAAAGGGAAGCTTGAGTACACCATGCTATTTTGGCAGGCAAATTCTAAAAATACTTATAGCTGAGGGCCATCCTGTTATGGTCCCAAACAAGAAAGAAGTGTAAAGATGTTTAGATCTCTTTGGTTAGGTAAAAGTATAATTGAATACTCTACCAAGAGAAGTTGTTCAGATGATAACTTTTATTGGATCTACTTTGACAATTGTCAGGTCCATACAGCAAGGGTGCGCAGAGAGTTGTTCTCAGTTGCTGCCCCATTGTTATGGAACTTTGTTCCTCTGGAGGTTCATTGGAGGCCAAGCCTGATCATTTTCCAGAGGCGATGTAAGACTTTTCTTTTTGGCCTAGCACTTGGTAGGTGGGGCTAGGGAGAGGGTTTAAAGGAGGTTGGGGTGGAAGTTTCTAGAGGTAGTTTATATATTATTATGTACTTCTATTTTTATATATCCACTCTGAGACTTATGGTAAGGGTTGATCTGAGTTTAAATAAAATGTAATGAATCTTATTGCCAATGTAGAACAAGAGATGATTTCAAAAGAATGATTGACTTCCTACGGGCTACTGGATTGAAGCCAAACACACACATGCAGCTAACAAAACTAGGTGGAGAAAAGTAATTTAGTAAGAATTCAGCTAAAGGTCTTTCGGTAGATAACCCAAAACGAACATATTTCCCCCCAAGAGAATCCTGTTTCATAGGGTGATTTCAGACGTGACGGGGCGGATTCGCCCCGTCCCGAAATGAATTTTGAATTCCCCGCCGGGATGACCCCGTCACGCCGTAACAGATGTGCCGGGGGACCCCGGCGGGGAATCGGGGAGGGGGCGGGACCACGCGGTGCAACATGCAGCCGCATAGCCCCGCCCCCTCCCCGCTCCCCGCTGCCCGCCCTCTGGGGAGACGGGCGGGTGCCGCGGCCAATGCCGCCGCAGTGCTCGCCCGCTTTGGCCACGGGCCAGAATCCCTGCGGGGATTCTGACCCGTGGCCGCCGTCCAGACGTGACGGCGGGGGTCACCACGGTGGGGTATCACATTCACCGCGTGACGACCTCCGGCACTGCCGCTTCGGCTGCTCACGCAGCGACTGTGATTCCCCTCCGTGGTAACATCTGGGGGGAAACATCCATTTCCCCCAACAGACGTTACGTGGTCACTGCCACCACAGGGGATTGACTGTGATGGCCTTTGACCACGTAACGTCTGAATTCACCCATAGACGTGGTGACTCTAGTAAGCTTAATGCAATTTGATAAGAGGGTTTTTTGTTGTTATGTTTTGGAAACTAGTATAAGCTTAGAGCAAGCAGAGATTGGTTGATCGTAAATTGTACAATCGATTTACATCCCTCCCCTTATTTGGGGGGGCGGGGGATAACCTACACATTTTCATTATATAAAAGAATGATGCTGAGCAATGTTGGATGAACTTATTAGAGGGTGTGTGGTCTGCTACACAAAGACAACCATGGACTTCATCTACAACGAAACACAATAAAATGGCCTTTCTTCATTCTCAAATTCTGTCTCAAGGAAGTAGTGGCTATGTATATTGTTTTCTTTTGATTTATGAGTCCGTGTAATTGGTAGGCACTGTTATCTGTTATTGTTCATTTTAGCATGTAAGAAAAAAATAACACTCTGCTTTTTGGACATGCCTTAGTGAATTCTAGGTGCTGAATTCCATGCACACCAGTGAAGCTGCAGTCACTGATGACCTGGAATGCTTATGACTGATCCTGCAACACAATCTGTGAATAAAAATCTTTGTGCACACAGAGTCTAGAGCTGAGGTTACTGAACTATAGGTCAGGATCCCAAATGGGCTCACACCATCTGTGGATGAGGGGTCACAATCTTGATTGGTTTTTTTGTTTTTTTTGTTAAATCTACTTTACATCCCCTCCTCCCCTCAGTCTGGGGGAATTCTCTGAAAATGGAGTTATACAGGAAAACGTTTGGGAACTACAAAAGTTTAGAGTCCTAATGAAATCATTGCTATCCCTCCAGATTTATACCAAGTTGTCCCATGGTGTCATAAGGCCTAATCCTATGAGTTTCTGAAGTCTCTGGGCTTTGAGGGCTGCCAGCAGCTAAATGAATCAAAGCCTTCTGCAATCAGCCCATTAAGGCCTTTTTTACACAGACGCTCTAACACCCATAAAATGGGTGTTATATTTTATTATACATGTTGCAGGGCACCACTGCAGCCAATCACCATGGGTCCTGTGCACACATGATACCTCCACCCAGTTCCTCTGGGCCAACACCCATCTCCACCCACAGAGCAACGGACACCACTGCTGGTTGCTCCGTGGGTGGGTGTGGGTGGAGATGGGTGTTGGCCGGGAGTAAACACTCACCAACACCAACTGAAAGTGGTGTTTACACAGACGCCCCCACCCATCTCCACCCAGGGAAATGCTCCCCACCCCACCAGCCAACACCCATCTCCACCCAGAGGAACTGGCTGGAGGCATCATGTGTGCACAGGGCCCATGGTGATTGGCTGCAGTGGTGCCCTACAACATGTATAATAAAATGTAACACCCATTTAATGGGTGTTAGCGCGTCTGTGTAAAAAGGGCCTAAGAGAAAAGTAAGTAGAGCTGAAATGGCACATTTGCTACTCTCAGGTAATACCCACAATTTCATGGAGCAGGGTGAGAGGCGGGTGGTCGGCTGCTCAATCCGTCCCCGAGTACCAAGTCGGGTTCATCATTACCCAAAATACTAGGCAATAACTATTACCAAGTTACCAATTTTCTATTTTACTGACTGGTTTAGGTGATGGAAAACCAGTTAAATCATGATGGCTGATCAGTAAATTGGAACATTGGGTAGCTGGTTGGACACCAATTGGGTACTGATTATTAGTATCTGTTGTTACAGGGTTGAATATGGTGCCCTACTTGCAGCAGGTGTACGCGTTTTTCTGGGTAGGGTTACCATACCTCCCCTTTAAAAGAGGACGCTTATGGAAAAATAAATGTTGCAAGCCCTGCAATGTGTATTTTTCATAAGCGTCCTCTTTTAAAGGGGAAGGTATGCTAACCCTATTTCTGGGCATGGTTTCAGTTCTACATTTCAGCCCCTGTTACATACTGCTAGCTGGGAACTCCCTATTTAAGTCCCTCCTGATGATTCCAGGGAATGGACTACAGAGGGAATTTTAGTTTCAGATTTGTTTTGTTTTGGTTCTTTCTGAATTTTAGATCGCGTTTCGGTTTTGGATCTTTTTCTACCATTGAAGTCAATGGGAATAAGCTGTAATGAAAACACCCTGAAACAAGAAAGAAAGAAAGAAAGAAAGAAAGAAAGAAAACCAATGTAAAATAACCAAAACGCCTGGACCGAAAAAATCTGAAATTTTGGATTAATCCAAAATAGCCATTTCTGAGCAATTTTAACATAACATAACATAACACTTTAATTTATATCCCGCCCTCTCTCCGAAGACTCGAGGCGGCTCACAACACCATAAATACAATTACTGGGATTTCTATCCCACGCAGGGGACCCAGCATAAGCAATAACATAATACATATGATAACATATCAAAACAAACCCACCCAACTGATACCTCCATTGACCAATGCCTACACACCAGGCAAATGGTCCCACCACTCAACCTGTCTATACCCTGCTGCCACCAGGGTATTCAGCTGCCTCCACCCCTCTCTCACCGGGGGGAGTCAGCTGCTTCCACTTCCTCATCAATAAAATACTCACCCCCTACATAATACAAACCCTATCAAAAAAGCCCACCTTAGTCCCATAACCGGCCAAGACAGACCCCCTGAACAATACTAAATAAGTCAAACACACCCACACAATTTACAATTCAACAATTCGCAAGGCGGCCTCTCATTTAATAAGAGACATACCCCAAAAACTCCCTCCCACCTGATCACAAAAATCAAGCCCCTCAGCCCCTGACTGGCCCCAAAGGGCCACACCCTTTGGCCACAGCCCTTCAGCTCGCGGCCTGTGGCTCCGTGGCCTGTGGCACAGCCACAGGCGGTGTCTTTTATCCGCTGGCTCCTGGCCATTTCCGGTAGCGGTGGTGGGAGCAGGGGGGGAGGGGCACACATAGAATTTTGGATAGAATTTTGATTCTATCCAAAACCAAAATCCTCATCCCAATATGATGCCATTGTCTAGTATCTGCCCACAACAATTTCTGCCAGTCTTGTATTTAGCATCTTTTTGATTGTTTTATGGGTTACCTTCATAACTTTCGAAATCAATTTCTGGTGATTTTATTTGTACTTTTATTTACAAACATATCACTAGTGGTCCTGTGTGTTTTGCCGCCCCATAGCATCATTAAGAGAATTCTGAATCATGGCAGCTGTATTATCTACTGGACAAAGGCACCAAAAAGGCTGATGTAGGGTGATTTCAGACGTTACGTGAACACGGTGAACCACGGTGAATACCCACCTGTGGTCACCGTGTCCCATACGTCTGTTCGCGGCGCGCCAGATGTTGGCCACGGTCAATCCCCACATGGGGTTCGTTTGAACCACGCGTCCCGGGCTAGCCGGGGGAAGGTCCCGGGAAGCGTGGTCAGATGGACCCCGGGCCGTGGCCAAGGAAAAGTAACATCTGGCCGCGTGCCACGGCCTGGGATCCCCGGTGGGATCCCGGGCCTGTCTCTTATACACATCTAGATGTGTATAAGAGACAGGTGCTGCAGGGTGAACAGGATCATTACCCTGAATCTCCAGCAGAGGGCTCCCTCTTTCAACTAGGGAAAGAGAGCGTGCCTGCCTTCTATGGTGCTTTCTTGCCATGATTGTGATTAAACTAATCAACTTTTTGACATTCTGTGATTTTTCAGCAAAACTACAAGTCATCAGCTTTAATTTGGTACCATACATATCACTTTTTATAGTGCAAGTATGAACGCTAAGCCTCTAAGCTTTAATAGCTTATGCTTTTAGTATATAGATTGTACTCCTATTTTAATGTAGATCAATAAAGAAAGGTCTTGTAGGTTGTGTGTTTTTTGGGGTTCCCATTGAGCTTGGGGACCCGGTACAATTGTATCCGCACTTACCCCCCTTGTGAGGTTTGTCTACAACCCACATGAAACACGTCTCACCTTGCCTCCAAGTAGCATGGGGTACTTTCAGAAATTACGAGATCACGCTCAACCACAGTCAATTCCCTTTGGTGGGGAATGCCCTCGAATTGTCTGTTGGGGAACCGGAAGTTGTCCCCCAGATGTTAACCACGCTCAATCCCTGACAGAAATCTCATTCACCATGCAATCAGCTGGACCGGCGGGGCCAGCGTCGATCACATGGTGAATGAGATTCCCGGTGAGGATGAAGGGACCCGTCACGTCTGGATGGCGATCACGGCCCAGAATCCCCACCGGGATTCCAAGCCATGGCCATTTCTGGAGGGCGCTGCGGCCGCATTGGCTGCGGTGCCCGCCCGTCTCCCCAGAGGGCAGGCGGTGGGGGAGTGTGGGGAGGGGTGGGGGCATGCAGCCGCACGTTGTGCTGCGCAGCCCCTCCCCCTTCCCAATTCCTTGCCAGGATTCCCCAGCACGTCTGTTGGCCGTGCTGGAGTGATCCCGGCGGAGAATCTAAGGGTTGTTTCCATGGGGTGAATGCCGCCCCGTCACGTGTGAAAATACCCATGGTGGTGGTCCTCTCACGCACAATGGCTATTTTAGGCACTTGCCCAAGGAAAGAGAGGAACCTCTGTTAACTTCTCAGACTTGGCTCATGTGCAAATTCTGGGTACATTTCCCAGTGTGTAAGCCAAGTTCCACCTTGAGGAAGGACCCTGTGTCAACCAAAAGCCTGCATACTCTCACTAACATAAGTTGGTCCAATAAAAGATATCTGGACTAATTTGTCTTCATCTAAAAGATGGCTGATCATAGTTAATTAATTTTCAAAAATGTGTACAAATATCTTGGCGTCTGTCTATGTAATACTTGCTGGGCGATCAGGGCGGTGGGGTGAGGGGGGGCTTGCTAGGCTCAGCTAGGCCATCTGGGGACATTTTACTTCCTTGGGGGACAGAAAGCCACCCTGAGTCACTTGGACATCAGAGCTGCTTACCAGTTTTACTTCCAATGTATGGGCTTGTTGGTCTGGGATACTGCAGGTATGTCAATTTCGTACCTGTGATTTGGGATTTGTCAACTTCACTGTGTAGTTGGGGCTTGTTGCCTTGTGAATTTCACTCCCCAGCCAGGGCTTGTTGAGTAAGGGAGCTGCAGTGCTTGCTGTGCTTGGTTTCCTATTTATGATGCCACTTGATGGACTTCCCCTGGTGGTTAGAGTCCATACGGTGGCAGCATCCAAATAGGATGGCAGAATAAACATGGGTTCCAAACCTTACTGCCATGAGATGTCATCACAGTTAGTACCATGGGGTTTATTTCCTCCATAGCTAACATAAAGCATGTAGAGAAACCCGCTGATATAACCCAATGTCTTATTCCTCAGTTTTCCTGCATTATTTCCTTTTGCTTACAGACTTCATTAGGGCCGAAACGAGGGGGGGGGGGATCCCCACGAGTAATTCTCAAGAATCAAGATGGAGGCCAAGAACTCAGGTGTTCTTGCCCCCCCCCCCCCATGTTCTCATGAATTACTCAAGGGAGATTGCGGGGGGGGGGGCGGAAGAGGGGACTGCATGGGGGCAGGGGGCAAAGACAAGTCCCTTGAGTACCTCCGGCCCCTGCCTGGCCTCCACATCTGTGGGGGAAGGGAAAGTTCTGGCAGGGGCAGGAGTGTACTTATCAGCCAGTGAGGGGGTACCAACCCCCCTGTGGTACTCCGTGAGGCACTGGTCCCCTTCCTGGATATTCAATTTAAAAGAACCCTCCCCCGCACACAGCTGGATCATGCTCAGAGCACTGCTTGGCTCTGCATGCTCTTTTCAAAGATGGCACCCACAGGGCCGAGCAACTCTTCTGAGCATGCATGGCCCTGTGGCTGCCATCTTTGAAAAGGGCATGTAGGGCTGAGCATGCTCAGAAGAGCTGCTCGTCCCTGCAGCCACCATCTTTGAAAAGGGCATGCAGAACCAAGAAGCACTCTGAACATGCTCTAGCTGTGTGTGTGTTTGTGTTTCCTTTAAACTAAAGACCCTGGAAGGGGCCCAGTGCAGCGTGGAGCACCGCGGGGCAGTCGGGACCACACCAGATGGTAAGCAGACCCCGATCTACCTACCCGAACTTTCCCTTCCCCTCCAGGCGGGGATGCCAGGTTGGGGGTGGAGGTATTCAGGGGGCTTGTCTTTGCCCCCTGCTCACCTCTGGCTACCGTGTCGGCCCCCACACCTGAAACCCCCACCCCCTTGAATTCTCACTGGCTTTCGACAAAAAGAGGGGGCGGGGTGTTCTTGGCTTAGCTCAAGGCAAAATGAGAACACACACACTCTTCTCGTCGAGAACTGGCGAGACAATTGCGCCGCGTTTCAGCCCTAATTCATACCATAGATAGGCCAAGCAAGCAGAAGCATTATGTTTTGTTGTTTCTCCTTCATCCTTTGGCCATTTCTTTTTCTTTGTAGCACCAAGTATCTCTGGGAGCTTCCCCCTCACAGGTACTGTCAGTATTAGGCTTTGTAAGAGGAAGCAGACCAAGTTAAATGCCCCCATTTTCAAATGAAAACAGTGACAAAACCTTAAAGAGAAAGAGCAAGAAAACTGTTCAACATTAAGAATTTTCCTGCCCAGAAGCTAATCTGACATGAACTGAATAAAGCATAGAAATGCTCTTTTGGAAAGTTCTACTTAAACTGAATCTAAACACAGCCAACCTAATGTGGCAATTAGCTTTGTCGGCTGTCCGAGCATCAAGTGAATTTTGCCGCTAGCAGAGAACACTTGCACTGGAAAGGGCTGTATTATTCCATTCTGTTTACTTGGTTAAATAAAATACAATAAGGTTAATGTTCCCTCATTTTGGTTTAATTGATAAAGAGTGCAGTTTAATTAAATAAAATGTGCACAGCCAACGTATTTTTGAGCATTATGGAAATGTCAACCATGTGTGCTGTTCCCCAAGGATGTTCAAAGGTTCATTTAATTTTAAAATGATTGTAGCCTTGGAATAACTTAAAAGGAGGTATTACATTTAATCAAAGGAGGTAACTCTTAATATGAAAATAAATCATTCGTGCATGCACTCACTAAGACTCAGAGTAGTGTGAAAAGTCAGCAGGGAAAATATTTAGGGCTGGTTTCCACCCCACCCTCCAAACAACTCCAAATCCCATTAAGAATAATGGAGGCTGTGCATATACATTCAAGAGCAAGATTTGACTCCATGCATACATAATATATATTGTTCCATATGTGATTTGTTGTATGCTGTTGCTGATGCAGCCATTTATTTTATTTATTTATTCTGTTGGCTTTCTAGGCTACCCCCGCCTGCTACTGCCGCTCGGGGCAGCTTATGACATATTAAAAAGAAGAAGTGAAAACAACATCAATAAAATACAATCATAATATAAAAAATAAAATACTCTCACGGTGGAGCTAAAAAAAAAACCTCCCCCCTTCCAAATCCCCCACCCATTCCCCTCACCAAAAGCCCGGTGGACGAGCTAGGTCTTACACTGTCTATGGAAAGAGGGAAGGTCTGGGGCCAGGCAGATCTCCATTGGGAGGGAGTTCCACAACCTCAGTGCGGCCACCAAGAATGCCCTCCTCATTGTCTCCAGCTGAGATATTTGGGAGACCACGAGGAGGGCGCTCGCCATATAGGGCTTTAGAGGTCAAAACCAATGCCTTGAATTGGGCCTGGAAGACTCTAAGCAACCAGTGCAGAGACTGGTGTAATGTGCTTGTGGTGACCTGTCCCCGTACAGAGACGGGCCTCCGCATCCTGCACCAGCTGCAGTCTCTGGACCATCCCCAAGAGTAGCCCCACATAAAGCGTGTTGCAGTGGTCCAGTCTAGAGGTGATGAACGCGTGGATGATGGTGGCCAGGTCAGAGTCCAAGATGTTTGTCCGAAGCTGTCATACCAGATATAATCTGGCACCTGGGCATCCAGTCGGAGATGTGAGTCAAGGAGCACCCCTAGGCTCCATACCTGAAGGACCAATGGAGGTCGGACCCCATCAATGATGGGTGACATAAATCCCTCAGCCCCTCCCACCAGCATCACCTCCATCTTGTTGGAATTCATTTTGACAGCTTGCCCTTATTCAGTTCCCCACAGCAGTCAAACACTGGGTAAACACCAAGACTGGTGGGCCTGGGTTAGTTAAAAAGGAAAGGTAAAGTTGGGTGTCATCACCATACTGATGACATGGCATTAGCACTCTGACAAGCTCGCCCAAAGGCTGCATGTACATGTTGAATAGGAGGGGGGACAGAATAGAACCTTTCAGGACTCCACACATGAGGTCCCAGGGAGACTATTGTACCCCCACTTTACCGGGTTTGAGTGACTCAGTTTCCCTCGCATACAGCCCACTTGAATCAGTTTCTATCTCTGGCCGATTCAAGCCTGCCGCAGGGACAGCCCCTTTGTCACCCAAGGGCCCGATCCTTCCTGTTTACAGACTCTTTCTCTCTGGGTTCGCAAGAGCTTGAGAACTCTTGTTGCTCACTTGTGTTCCAATGTTAGACACAGACACTTCTTCATAAAGATAAGAAGTCAGTTTATTGATTACATAAGCAAGATTGTTGATACAGAGTGGTTACTAGAAATCAAAGGTAAATATAACGCATTCCTAACCTATACTGGTTGAGTTCCTAAATAAGCATCTTACCCTACCAAGGTCCGTAAGTTCTCAGTTCTTGATGTAAGCGACTGGGTCTTCAGTCTTAGAGTTGCTAGAAAGCAAACTCCTGGTCTCAGTCCATAGTTTCCAGCCTTGCTGGCTGGCAGGATCCAGGATGCAGATGAGAGTGCTCAAGATGGCTCTGACCAAGCGAGAGAGAAGATGGATTAATGGTCCTCGCTTAAGTACCTTTCATGGTCTCTTTGTTTCTCGTTCCTGCCTTGGAGAAACCTGAGGTCTGTCACATAGGCAACCCAGGCAAACCTGAAGGTCGATTTGCATCTCCACAAGTCTGTCTGGCCAGGGTCCCAATACACATTCTTTTTATCTCTTTGCATTTCCTGGAGTTTCGTCAGTGTCACAGTCCTAATTTGGGTTTTACAGTTCTCAATTGTAACATTACATACATGTTGCACCTTTTGCTTTACATATTTACTAGACTTGTAGTCTACATGTAGGCCAGTATCACATGTGTGTGACTCTATGTTCTTCCGTGACAACTATGAACACTCACCCAGTACCACACATTGAGTTGTCCCGGCCAGGAAGAAATTGAACCATTCAAGAACTTTCCTGCCCACCCCGGCTTGGTCCAGCAGGCACACCACCAACATCTCATGGTCAATGGTATCAAATGCAGCCGAGACATCTAACAGGATCAACCAACCCTGGTCCAGCTCACAGTAGAGGTCATCGACCAATGCCACAAGTACAGTCTCGGTGCCAGAACCCAGCCAAAACCTGGACTGCAGGGGATCCAGAAAACTGACATGGCCAGTCAGTCCAGATGGCTTGAAGCTGCCAAGCCACCACCTGTTAAATAACCTTCCCTAAAAAAGGAAGGTTAGAGAGTGTCTGACAGCTGGACAGGGTGTCCATGTCCAAAGATGGTTTCTTAAGCAGAGGCCACACCACCGTCTCCTTGAGGCAGCCTGGCACTCTGCCTTCCCTAAGGGAGGCATTGACTACCCCAGCCAGCAACTACCCCAATGTCTCCTGGCTGGCCTTAACCAGCCAGGACGGACACAGGTCGAGTTCATAACAGGTGTCTCTAACAGTCCCAAGGACATCCTCTGCATCAGTGGGCAACACTCGCTGGAACTGATCCCACAAAACAGGTCAAGGCAGGGCTTCCATTACCTTTGGTTTTCCCACTGCAGTAAACACAGTGTCAAAGTTGTGGTGAATCTGGGCAATTTTATCCACAAAAAAGTTGACACACATGTCACTGCGAGCACTGGAGGATTCCAGTTCCAGGTGGAGGGACACTGAACTTAACTGTCCTCTCACCATCCAGAAAACCTCAACTGGGCACAACTTTACAGATGCTATGAGGGCAGCAAAGAACCTCTTCTTTGCTGCCCACACAGCCACAGCATAGGTTCGTAAACTAACTCTGTGCTGCAATCGGTCAGCTTCAGTGTGAGAATAGTGCCACTGTCACTCCAACTGCTGCCCTTCCCACTTCATCCGTTGCAGCTCTTCTTCAAACCAGGGGAACCTGCGTTGTTGTGTTCAGGGAGCAGATACCTACAAGCCATTAGGTCGATGGCCTCGGTCAGCAAGGTGTTCCAAAGAGCCACAAGGTCTTCAAGCAAATGGTCATCAAGATCAGAGGGTAGCTCCGCTAGAGCATTCCAGAACATCTCTGGTTCCATAAGTCTCCGGGGACAAATCAATTAATCTGGTTTTGCACCTTTCCGGGGGGCAAAAGTGCACCAGGAGACCAGTCCGAAGGAAGTAATGATCCGTCCATGTGTCAGGGTAGGAGGGGGGAACGAGCCCGTGTGGGCCCGGGGATGGGGAAGAGGACGAGGGGGGGTAGGCGACCTCTCTCCCTGGTGTACGATAGGCTCCCGGTATTCCCCTCAGGTTGGAAGGTGGGCTTTCCTCGAAGTCTACGAGGCAACCCGTGTCATCATCGGGGGGGAGAGAGGTAGTGCCAACCAGAGGAGGGAGAGGGAAAGTCAGCCTTACACGCAGGAACATCAAACCACTCAGGGGGTCCCTAACCCAGGTGCAGGCCTCGTGAAGGGTAGAGTGCTCCAGGTGGATGGAAGGTAGGGCCGAGGGAGGGGTGCAACCCTGGACCAAGGAAGGCGGAAGGGGGGGGGTGTAGGAACGGGGTATTCGGAGAGGGGGAAGGGAGATGAACCTGGCAGGGAGGGGGCACACG
>QEPC01000704.1:630347-649147 GCA_003113815.1 Sphenodon punctatus
TTCGTTATGTCCCAATGATGAAAAGGGTTGCCCTCTGATTTTGGGGGAAAGCCCACCTATCACCCTGAGGGACGTTGTATCTCACCTGAGCGTGCTCCTTTTAAGAGGTAACCGCCCTGGTCTCTTTAAACCTCTATCCCTCCGTTTGTCCTCGCCCCTCTTCCCCCCTCCCCGTGACAGTAATCACCGTTTCCCCTGGTGCATGGGGACGAGTGGGGGGAGTGAGTGGGGATGCGTGTCAGGTGGCAACACATGATTGAAAATGAACATGCAAGGAAGCTATAAATTTCAGTGCAGCCATAAGGTTCCACCGGCCTTTGGGGCCCCGCAGCAAGGCTTGGCACATGGCCCCTCAAACCCTTGGGCCAGCCCTGAAATTTTGAAGGGATGTATCTCTCACCTTCAGGATCATTTCTAACAAATATTGGAAAGATGTGATAAAAGGTCCCAATTTTATAAGCCTGCACAACATATGTAGAGAATGAGCCTATGCCAGGGATTCTCTTATGTGTTACTGTGGTATAAGATTGGTTTGTGATACCAATTGGCCATCAGAAATGTCAACCACATAGCCTCATTCTGTGCTGTGACCATCCCAACTTCTCTTCCCCACTTGTTACTGGAAAGTCAGATGCATCTGTTTAAGAAAGAGCCAATAGGGATTCTCTTATGTCCTTTGTCACAGTGGTACAGGATGTGATTGTGATGATAATTGGCCAGCCTGAATGTGTAAATCATGTCTACTGATTTCTGGGATGCTATCCCCAAAGTCCCAGTTATGTCCCTTCTATGTCCACCTGAGGGCCACCCCCTATGCCTGCCTTGAAGCCACTACCAATTGGTCCTGTAAAACTGGAAGCATGCAGTAATTGGCCAGTGAATGTGTCTGTCAGTCTTTTGAGTTGCTCCACATCCTCCCTCCTACACCCTCCCTCCCTCTGCCATGCCAGGTGCCCACTGCCTGCCTCTGACTGGCACTGCATCTGCTGCTATTTATCTGAATAATGGTCTTCAAGTGGACAACTTCAATTGCTTATAAAATTGGAGCCCTTTATCAAATTGTCCTGTAGTTTGACAAAGATGACAGGGAAGGTGTGGGATAAACGTCTGACAAATTACTTGTAAACAGGTGGAATATAAAAATGTTACATCCAGAAATACATTTTCAGGTTAATGGCTTATAACATCAGGACCCTTTATCGAATCATTTTGAAATTTGGAAGGAATGGTAATCTTTGGGAGAGACATAATATTTCCAAGTGTCATGAAAATGTAATAGAAGATAAAGAAGTCATAGCTAGGAATGTGTATGGAGCTTTTCTTAAAATCACAACATTCAATTGCTTCCAAAATTGGTTTTCCTTATCCAATCATTTTGAAATTTGGTGCAAATAGTGCCCACGATTGGGGGGGTACAATTTTCCCAAGTTTCTTCATAATTGATTAAGGAAAAAAAGTTATAGCCCAAAATATGTTTTTCAGGTTTTTTCCATTATTTCAAAAACAAACATTTGTTTTTGTTTAAATTTTTGTTATTATTTGTCATTTTTTCTTATTACAACCATGAAAAAGAAAATCAAAAATTTCATTTTTGTTATAATAACAAAAACGAATTGCACATCTCTATCATGTTGCCCTTGGTATCAGGGAATTTGAGGATATTGTATTACTGAACAAAGTTCCATGGGTGGTTTACCAGCAAATAATAATTATTATTTTTTTTTATTTTTTTATTTTATTTTATTTTACAAATTTATACCCTGCCCCTCCTGCAATGCAGCTCGGGGCGGCTTCCAACAATTAAAACAATAAAATACAATAAAATTAATCTAAAACAATCAAATATTACATATTAATATTAAAACAGGGCTAGACAACACCAAAAACAAATGGGTAGGGGACTAAAATCCTCCCTCCCCACCCTCCCTCCCAAAGGCCTGGGCAAACAGCCAGGTCTTACAGTTCCGCCGAAATGTCAAAAGGCTTGGGGCCAGGCGAGCTTCCTCCGGAAGGGAGTTCCACAGCCGCGGCCCTACCACCGAGAATGCTCGCTCCATCGTGGCCCCCCGCTTAACACGGGGGACCTCCAGGAGGGCACCCCCGGCAGACCGCAGGAGCCGCTCTGGGGCGCGAAGGGCGAGGCGGTCCCTAAGGTATGAGGGGCCAAGACCGTATAGGGCTTTATAGATCATCACTAGGACCTTGAACTTGGCCCGGCACACTATCGGCAGCCAGTGCAGAGCTCGGAGCACCGGTGTAATGTGCTCCCGGCGACCCGTCCCCGTAAGAAGACGAGCCGCCGCATTCTGCACCAGCTGCAGCCTCCGAGCCAAGAACAAGGGAAGCCCCACGTAGAGCGCGTTGCAGTAGTCGAGCCTCGAGGTGACAAAGGCATGGATGAGGGAGGCCAGGTCCGGGCCAGAGACATACGGACGCAGCCTACGTACAAGATAAAGCTGGCGGAAGGCAGCCTTAGCGACTGCCTCCACCTGCCGCTCCAGACGCAGGTCTGCGTCCAATATGACCCCCAGACTCCGGACCTGCTGAGCTACAGGAGGGCAAACCCCCCCAACTAGGGGGGCCACCACCCCCTTCGCCCTCCCCACCACCATCACCTCCGTCTTATCTGGGTTGAGCTTCAGTCTGCTCAGCCGCATCCAATCCGCCACGGCCTCCAAACATTGGGATAGCAACGAGATAGCAGGGTCTGGGTCAGTAGAAAAGGAGAGGTACAGCTGAGTATCATCAGCATACTGGTGACAACGCACCCCGAACCCTCTCACGACCTCCCCCAAGGGCTGCATATAGATATTAAACAACAGCGGAGACAAGATCGATCCCTGCGGAACGCCACACGGTAAAGTGCGGGGGCACGATGTTTCCTCCCCCAGCACCACCCGTTGGCTCCTCCCCGAGAGGAATGAGCGGAACCATTCAAGAACGGTCCCGCCCAGACCCCCCAGGTCAAGCAGCCGTCTCAGCAGCAGCCCATGGTCCACGGTGTCAAAAGCGGCTGAGAGATCTAGCAGGATACATGATCTGGGGATACCATGTAAATAATGTTAATGTTAGATCTAATTACTTTGATTTCCCTTGTTAGAAGATTATTACCCTTGATGTATGGGATTTTAATAGAAGAAAACCATCCTCTGTGATTTGGGAAAGGAAAGGCTTTTCTTGGCCCAGTCTTGCTGCCCTTGCCAAGGCAAACTCTTCTTGAGCTTGGGGGAGTCTTCCGTGAATAACTACTCTTGCATCTGGCCTTTGGAAGCTAGAATGCCGGTAAGACTGGTCAGGATATTTTTGACAAAACTTTTTTTTGAATGCCAAATCCAGATTTCAATTTTTCTGCAGAAAAAGATTGTCTCGAGAGAAATTTTCTCATGGGGAAAATTTTCATTCAGTGAAATATTTTTACTTACTTTTAATCAACCCAAATTGAAACAGTTTGTAATCGTTATCTGGGCCAAAAAAGAGAGGAAGTTTGGGTAGATTTATATTTACCCAGGAGGAAGAATGGTTTTTTGAGCAGCTCTAAATATTTCTTAGAAATTAACATACTTTACTACTACCTTCAAAACAAAAAAGGGCTGTAATATGAAGCCTCACCTGTGAGTTCCACAGTGAATTCAATTCCTGTTTAAAGATATGGCCTACGATAGTCTACATTTTAAACCTGACTTGGCTTCTACATGTTTGCTATAGAAGAGAGAGCCATTGAGGTGTCATGGATAAGGTGTTGGTCTTGGACCTGGACCAATGAAGTTAGGGTTTGAAACTGGAATGTGCCATAAACTCACTGGGTGGCCTTAGGCTAATCACAATATCTCGGTCTAGAGAACCAGTGTGGTGTAGTAGATAAGGTGCAGGACTGGGATTGGGGGAAGTCAGGGTTCAAATCCTGCCCTAGCTATAAACGTGCTGGGTGGCCTTGGGCACATTACTATTTCCCAGCCTCTGTTTCCCATCTGTAAAATGCAGTGTGTGTCTGTTCCTGTGTTCCCATCATCCATGTCCATCTTAGATTGTAAGCCCACTAGGCAGGGACCTGTCTTCAAAATCTGTGACTGTAAAGCCCTGTGTATGCTTAGTAGTAGGGAAAATGTTGGTCACAATTCTTAGTTTAGCCAAGTCTGGTTGTTTTTTGTTTTTTTTCCATTCCTGCTAGAGGTGAAAGGAATATCTGATGTGAATATATATGTTATGAAATGTGTATGGAGCGCTTCTTAAAATCATAGATTATATGTTGGATTTAGGTGCTTTGAACTGAACGTGCTGGATTGGGGATGCTACCTACTCTGCTTTTAGATATTGTTTAGTCTGGTTTAATCAGTTCTGTTTGGACTTAGTTATGTCTGCTTGGTTAGGGGAATTGGAAACGGACCAAACAAACAGAACTGCCCTGCAACAGACCTAAATGAACTGGAAACAGACCAAATGAACTGTAATGGACTGAACAATCCAGACCTGGACCAAACTAACATGAACTGAGCATCCTCTCCAAGGCACGCATTCTACTGTCTATCTGAACAAGAGAACAATTCCAGAAAATAAGAGTCATTATTTGTTTTTTCATTTCTTTCCATTAAGAATGATCAGTAGTCTAATTTGGTAAGTTATTAACTTTGAAGTTCTTTGTTGTTCTTAAAATGCCACCTTCCAACATTGCTTTTTGTTATTTCAGACTTTTTGGTTAGATCTGAATTCCCTGAAAAGCTCTATTTCAAACTGGGATGCTACTGAACTAGTTCACAGAGTTCCCCCAATAGTGAGGTGCTCTGAGATTCTTAAATCCCTCTGTATTTGAAAGTGTTGCCTGTCTCTTGAAATTTTCATAAGGACTTTGAATCTCAAGGTGATCATGCTCTGAGAAGGTAGCTGAGAATCCATGAGAAGCAGAGTTATTGCCTTTTCTAGAGCTGTGGCGGGAATATACATTTTAATGCTCAGCTGTGATGAATGTTGCAAATTTGAAATTCTGTGTGCATTTTTAAAGTACATGTGAATTGTTATTCGGTCATTCAGTATTCAATAATTTGTCGTTTTGGTATTAAAGGTTCTACACAATTAAACAAAATGATGGCTGCTATCCACCATTATTGAAGTCAGCTCCCCTATTACCACGTGCGCCTTCTCCACGCGTACCCACTGGGTCACCCGTAGAGTGGGATCCCAATGTCCAGGTGGGCGTTTCAGAAATAATCAATTTGGGGAATTTAGTCTTCTTCTCTAATCAAGGCACATGAGTGTCTGGGATCTTAAGTCTGGAGACTTGATGAGCTGCGACTCCTTGAACCCCGCTTCCCCAGAGAGATAAGACAGACATGGTTTCCATACAGAAAATTTCTATTTATTGCAGGGATATAGACACCATCTGAACTGGTGATTATGGGGTTAATACAGTGGAGAAGTGTATCTTTCCCCCCCATTGTTCTCTCACTCTTTCTTCCACTTTGTGCCTTAACATTTTGAAAATACTCTCTAGCTTAGTCAGAGTGGAGGTAGAGGTTTTGCTTCTGTGATCCTTCTTACACAACTCCCCAGGCTAACTTATATACACACACATGCGTGTGCATTCCCACCTGGCAGTTTGAGAGACACTGATCGAAGCCAATTGGAAAACTTTAGCCCAGGTATTAGTTAAAGTAACCAAAGCTGAAGTTATAAACCAGGCAAAGTCAAATTAACCAAGTCAAGTTCATTTTTAAACAAAATTTTAACAAGTTGTGAAACCACCTGTCACAGCAGCAAGCCACCGGCACAATCCAGGTCAGGTCAAGCTGCTGCCACAGTCTGGTGGGGTCCACGCCCAAGCATACCACAGCAGGACAAATCAGTTCACTGCCCTCTTTGTTTTTACCCAAAGCGATGAACCAAGAGAGGGTTAACATGACTAAAACTGAACACAAAACTTAGTCATACGTAAACCAAAGTTGACGTTCTCGAAGCACAAAAATTCAAATCCAAGTGTTTGTTTAAGGCATGTGTGTGGACCAATTCATGGACCAATTCTGGTCGGCAGCTGGTTTTTCTTTGACCCCTTTCCAGTTCCTGGATCTGTCCCATGGATTCCGTCCCTATCCTCAGCCAATGAAAGAGTGAGTGGAGACAAAGGTATGCACTGAAGGAAGGGTACAGATACATGGTATTGATCCAGGAACTGGATTCCCTCTTCCTTCCCTCATCCTAACCATATCCCTTTGCTCCCAACTCCTTTCCAGCCCACAGAGTTTATACTCCTGTTCAAAGTGGTCTGCGGCCATGGCAGCTGGTGGACTTTTAGGTTGGTGAGGCGGTGGGCGGGGCCAGAAGGAGGCGGGACCAGCATTAACATTGCACACTTATATGGTCAATGGGAAAGAATAAAATGAATGAAAAAACCCACAGTGTAGGTAAAATGAAAAACTACACAATGGTGGTGGCATGCATTAGTGACCAAAATGAAATGCTCTGTGTGAAAAATTCAAAAAGGGAAAACCAGCATTTACTCCTGTAGATCAGGTGTTTGGGGGGGTGGGGAGGAGAAATGGCATCTCAAGACTTCAAGTCTGTTTTTAAATAAGGGGACATTATGATTGTGTGATTTGTTTCACTTCGAAAAGTTGCTGTTTTGAAAAGAAGACTCCATTCAGGAGACAAACCCTGACTCGCAAGGGAGAACTCTTACTCTGACTGGGGAATGCTACAAGGTGAGCTCAGCCCTCAGTACAGGGAAAGGCCCTATAAATGCCTAACTGTGAGGAAAGCTTTAGTATGAACTTCAGTCTTAGTATTTATGAAAGAACCCGCATTCCCGCTCCCACCTCAGTTGCAGTTGGGAGCTGAGTAGAAGAGGCAGCATGGAACAGAATACTTTAGTAAACAGTATAGTAGACCAAAAGCTTAGCTACTAAGGGCCTTTTTAGACAGAAGTGCTCCACGTCTGCCCATGCCATCCCGCTTCACTGGTCCCTATAAAGGCACCCACCAGATGTGCAAGGCACAGCCCCACTCCAGAAGATTCTGGAGCATGCCGTGTGAAGCGGGCTGTATGTGGAAACTCCCTTGCGTAAGGAAACTGACAGTAGTGGCAGCAGCAGAGGCAACTTCAGCTTGAAGCCACCGCTGCCACTGCTGCTTGATTTCTACACTGCTCCTACAGCACTGATGTGAGGGAGGGAGCAGTCATTGTCATCAGCAGGTACACCAGGGCAATTGGCGGATTGGTGTCCCGATGCCCCTGGGAAGAATCCGCTGCTGGTCTTCAGGAGGGAAAAAGTTCCCCACACCCATGTTAAAATAATCAAATGCACTTAGCTGGAATTGCAACAGCCTAATGAATTATTCATTTCTGCTCTTTTTTTGTTTTTGTTAAAGAAATACATACGGGTGGAAGCGGTGTGAATTTCCAGGCAACAAGAACAATTTGAACTGTCTGCTCTACTCCAGCTATTGCCTTTTTGGGTCCATTTTCTCCTCCCTCGCTGAAGTGCACTTAAAAATCTGATGCACTCAAAGAACTGCAAATCTCTCGATGAAACATGTGCTACAAACTTGACTTCTCCCTTTGAGGTTTTCTATTTTCATTTCTAATCTACAAAAATCTCATTTATAACATACCACCGAGTGGGAAAATAAATCATTTGAGTTTCTTCTACTCATTACAGGAAAGTCACTGGGGGAAACACCCAATCTGCCTTCTATAATTATGATTTCACAGTAGGGTGAAAATAGAATTTGAGACTAAAAATCTTCCACTGTCCATCTGACAAAAATCTTGTACAAAGCTACAAGCCAAGGTAGTGCATATTTATTTTCTATCCTCTTCTAAGAAAACAGAGGGTATCTTGGGATGGGATTAGTCCTAAAGCAGCAGACGAATTATCTAGGGCTCCAGACTTGCAAATATTGCTAACATTGTGACTGAGTGAACTGTGACAGAGTGAAAAATAAAAGATGAAGAGTATAAGTGTATGTTCTTTAAGAAAATAAACGTAGGGTATTTTCAGACATTACGATACCACACTCAACCACGGTGAATCCCCCGTGGTGGTGGATGGTCCCATAACATCTGGTTGCTTGCCGCCAGATGTTCACCATGGTGAACCACCGGCAGTGAGAAAAATAACCATGCTTTCGAGGATGGTCTGGCCACCATCCCCGAAAGCATGGTTAATTGAACCACGGCCAGGAATTGGTGGACGGTAACGTCTGTTACCGCTGCCGATGATTCTGAGCCGTGGCCCAGACCCCGGGTTGGAATTGGGCACAGTGGCCGGATTGGCCGCTTTGCCCGCCTTTCTCCAGGAGGGCGGGTGGCTAGGGGAGCGTGGGGGGCGGGGCTGTATGGCTGCATGTTGCGCTGTGCAGCCCCGCCCCCTCCCCCCAGATTCCCCGTCTGTTGGACGCGACTTTTTGATTCTGGTGGGGAATCAAAAAGTGATTCCATGACGGGGCCAATAGGCACCCGGTCATGTCTGAAATCACCCTTAGAGTGCAGACCTCTACCCCTAAAATAAGCGAGAGTTTTGCCATGTATTTCAATAGGGTCATGATTTCAGCCTTAGGATGCAAACCTCCCCATACTGAAGTCAATCTGCAAACCATTTACTCCAGAGTAGTCACAATGGATCCTGGTCTTTGTCTCTTGCTCCTTTTCCTAAGGCTTCTAGGTACAGACTATAAAGTGTTTTTGAGATTATTAGTCATTTATACAGTGCTCTTAGTGTTCTTTGTTCCTAACAATCCTTAACTAGTTCACCCTCAAAGAACCCTGTAATATTATTCCTATTTTATATAGAGAGAACTGAGGCTGAGAGATACTGAGTTTTCCAAGGCCACTTTGTGAGTTTGGGACTAAGAAAGGATTTGAACCCCCCATCTCCCAAGTTGATGGCCAACGAGTTAGTCACCAGGCTTTATAGGCTTTTACCTTGGACCTCAGAAAGACATTATTCCTCATTCTTATTGCAGTGCCACCCTGTTATAAAACATGCATTGTTATAATCCAAACCTAGCTATAATGTGATGTGAGGCATGGTTCTCATTCCCAAAGTATTACTTGATAAGCAAATTTACAAAGCACCCTCATTATAACACAGATTTGTAGGGATGTGCGAATGCGGTTCAGATGTTCAGAGTTCGGACTGAACTCGGTCTGTTTGGACGTCCAAACTGAATGTCCAAATCGAACTTGAAAACAACCGAACAGTTCGGTCATGTTCGGGTGAGTTCAGATGAGTTTGGGGGTGGGAAAAACATGACTTTGGGCAGGAAAAACGTGACTGGAAGGGGGATGCAGCTGAGGAGCAGACTTCCTGGCACCAGGAGTTGTTTCAGGGCCAAGTGATACCGAAAAAAAATCTTTGAAATCGGGATCGATAGCGCTATTTTCAAATGTTTGGCCAAGTTCAACTGAACCGAACACCGCCGAACCGAACCCAAACTCGGGTTTCGAACCGAACGAACGAATGTCCGAACATCTGAACCGCATTGTGTTCGCACATCCCTACAGATTTGGTTATAACAAGGGGTGAACTCACACATAAGTCTGCTAAGCTCCAGTGTCCGTGGGGCCCCGAAAGCTGTATAATCAGCCCCAGATGATCCCCGGATCGCTGTTGTGAGTGAGAAACTCTAATTTCAAGCCCTGCTTTAAGCTTTAGTCTGACGTTTATTATTTATTTATTATTTATTTTAAATATTTATACCCTGCTCCTCCTGCCACAGGCAGCTCGGGGCGGTTAACAACAATAAAACAAAACAATGTGAAAACATTAAAAAAGAGGATCTGATCTATTAATCAGATCCGAGTTTAAAGCGGGGCTGGAACTGAGTGTCTCACTCACATGCAACAGTGATCAGGAGATAATCCAGGGCTTTTTATACAGCTTCTGGGGCCCTGTGGACATCGGAGTTTAGCAGAGTTATGTGTGAGTTCACCCTAAGTATCAGGAAATCGACTCCCAAATACAGCATTACAATGAGGTTGCTGTGCCTAGTCACAATTTTGTATCTAACTTTTAGGTGTGAAATATATACCTGTACAGATTTATCTAAAACTATCATACTCCCATGATTCATACTGCACACAATTCAGATGACACTAATCTTCCTGAAGTGATATGATCCCTATCCTTCTCCTATACTAAACCTTCTGTATTACTTTTAAAAGAGACATACAAACCTCTACTTGGATGTCAAAATGTGTTTCTTACTCTAAAATATCATTAGTATACTATATATATTTGTTCTGACATCTGGGATGGGGAGGTTGAGATTCCTTGACTGTTCTTAGATTTTTTTCATACCTTCTTTGAACTGATTGATAAACAAGGGAATCACAAAGGTTGAAATGCCACAGTAAATCTCATTTAATTTTCCCTCTGCCCCACCACCTACCACACCCCACTGCACCTCTTTAGACAGGTAAGAAATGAGCTCATTCTGAAGAATTCACTCTCATAAATCAAAAGAAAGCAGTACGGTTGTTGCTCTCCGCAGGTCAATAAACTGCCTTTTGTAAGTAAAAACAAATGTTGGCTGCCATAAAATAGTTGTCTAGCTGCAGAAAATAACTTGACGAGGATCAACTCTTTTACCAAGCGAACTGCAAAAACACAAGTGAGCTAAGTTGATGATAAAGGCAAAGCAAATGGGTAGCTGAATAGCTTGCAAATTCACAATTTCTGTTTGGATTAGTGTTGAAATGAATATTCATAAAAAACAAACTTACCTATTGGTTTAACCCTACCCCGATCAAAAATGGCAAAGAGGATAATAATCGCTACCCTTTACCATTCTATCGGACATCCATTTCAGTGGGCCTAATCCACGCTTTGTACATACCCTGGGGCCAATCTTTGTCTTGTGCTCTTGCGCACACATGGTGTACAAGATGCGTGCATGCAAGTTTTGCACAAGTGTTGTTCGTGGGATGATTGCACCCTGCCCATGAGTAGCACAAGCTTGCAGTGAATGCTCAGCACTTGTGCAACGCTTACTCACATGAACCTTGCACACAGCATTTGCTACCTGAAAGTAATACTCACAATTCTGAGAACTGTGTAAGGTGGCTGGTGGGCTACCCAAATCCTGGTTGGGTACCTAATTACTGGCAAATACTGGATATTGCAATTACTGAATTATTTATTTAATTATCCCCCCTTCCCACAAAGGCTCAGGGCAGTTTACAAAGATATAAAACATATAAGAACATAAGAGCTGGGAGCGCCCTTCTTGAGGTCCTCTGGGTGTTCAGGGGAGCCACTATGGAGAGGGCGTTCTTGGTGGCCACACCTAGGCTGTGGAACTCCCTTGCAGCAGAGACCCGGTTGGCCCCAACCTCTCCTCTTTTCGACGTCAATGCAAGACCTGACTGTTCTGCCAGGCTTTTGGCGAGGGAGATGGGTGAAGGGTGGGGGGTTGAGGGTTTATTTATTTATTTATTTATTTATTTATTTATTTTATAGATTTCTACCCCGCCCCTCCTGTGAACAGCTCGGGGTGGCTTCCAGCAATAAATATATAATATATAAAAACAATTTAAAACAATCCATAATAACAATCATATATTAAAACAGGGCCCCGGGATCTCAATTAAAACAATAAATAAATGAGGTAGGGGAGCTAAAACCTTACCCCCCTCCCCCCCTCCCCGAAGGCCTGGGCGAACAGCCAGGTTTTACAACATTGCCGGAATGTCAACAGGTTTGGGGCCAGGCGGTCTTCCTCTGGAAGGGAGTTCCAAAGGCATGGCCCAGCCACCAAGAATGCCCTCTCCATTGTGGCCCCCTGCTTAACGTGGGGAACCTCCAAGAAGGCATCCCTGACAGACTGAAGGACCCGCTCTGGGGCGCGGAGGGCGAGGCGGTCCCTGAGGTATGAGAGGCCCAGACCGTGAAGGGCTTTATAGATCAACACCAAAACCTTGAACCTGCCTTGGCACGCTATCGGCAGTCAGTGCAGAGCCCGGACCACAGGTGTAATGTGCTCCTGGCGACCCATCCCTGTAAGGAGACGGGCCGCCGCATTCTTCACTAGCTGAAGCCTCTGGACCAAGCACAAGGGAAGCCCCACGTACTCGAGGTAGCGAAGGCATGGATGAGGGCAGCCAGGTCCGGGCCGGAGACATACGGACGCAGCCAGCCTCCGCACCAGGTGCAACTGGCGGAAACCTGCCTTTGTGACTACCTCCACCTGCCGCTCCAGGTGGAGATCCGTATCCAGCACCCCCCCCAGAATCCGGACCTGCTGGGCTATAGGAGAGTGAACCCCCCCAATCAGGGGGGCCACTACCTCCCTCGCTCTCCCCACCAACATCACCTCCATCTTATCGGGGTTGAGCTTCAGTCTGCTCTGCCACATCCATTCCGCCACGACCTCCAAACACTGGGACAACAATGAGACAGCAGGGCCTGGGTCAGTTGAAAAAGAGAGGTACAGCTGAGTATCATCAGCATATTGTTGACATCGCACCCCGAACCCTCTCACGACCTCCCCCAAGGGCTGCATATATACATTAAATAATAATGGAGACAGAATAGAACCCTGCGGAACGCCGCATATAAAGCGTGGGGGCAAGATGTCTCCTCCCCCAGCACCACCCACTGGCTTCTCCCTGAGAGGAATGAGCGGAACCATTCCAAAACAGTCCCGTCCAGACTTCCCAGGTCATGCAGCCGTCTCAACAGCAGCCCATGGTCCATGGTATCAAAAGCGGCTGAGAGATCTAGCAGGATGAGAAATGTTAAACATCCTGCATCCATCTCCTGACGGAGGTTGTCGACCAAGGCCACCAAGGCCGTCTCAGTGCCATAGCCGGGACGGAACCCAGCTTGAAACGGGTCCAGGAAACTGATGCTATCTAGATGTGCCTGGAGCTGGAATGCCACTGCCCATTCAATAACCTTCCCTAAAAAGGGAAGGTTAGAGACAGGTCGGTAACTGGCGAGTGCGTCCACGTCCAAGGATGGCTTCTTCAGCAGGGGGCGCACCACAGCCTCCTTGAGACTTGGCGACAGCCTCCTCTAGGGTTAGGGTGAGTGGGTGTGTATATTTTGTTTCTATTCTATGACCTTCCATTATTATGGTGTTTTATATGTATTTATATTTTTATATTACTGTTTTAAATTGTTATTATATAAGCAAATAATAAATTAAATAAAAACATGTATAAACAAGTATAAACAAACATATAAAAACCAGTTTAAACCCCCTAAACCTCCTACTCTCCAACCCTCTCCCTAACCCCTCCACCCAATCCCATCTCAGCCTGCCAGAATCCTGACCAAACAAGGGGTTTCTTTAGACATAACGTCAATGGATGTCTGAATGTGTGTTTTGACCTTGATAGGAACACCGATTTGGCCCTGTGTTCACCATGTGGTGCTGCTTAGACACACAGCCCATCTTGGGGCAAATCGGTCTTTGCTCGCCACCCGATCTCAGCACCAAAGTGTTGCCACCTAGCCCCCCCATATTGTACCTGCTAACACACCACAAAATATCATTAGACACAACGTTGGCCATGTGTTCAGCTGAAACATGCAAATTGTCCTTGACACAATGATTTTCACATCATGTGTTTAACTGGTGGCCAAATTGGTGTTGGGATTGTTATGGTGCTTACACACAACAGCCAAACATGTGCTTAGGGGGGTTGACACCCGATCTTTGTTATGTCTAAAGACACCCAAGGTCTTATATCTTTTCCAAAAGATAAGCAGGTTGTGCTTAGGCGGACCTCCAATAAGTACCTATCAGTAAAATGGTAAATTGGTAAAGAAACCGGTACTGGAAGTCAGAAAACTGGGATGAAAAATGGTATTCTGGTACATCCAGGTAGTCCTTTGGGCAATAATTTGGTTCTGATTAGTACCTGTTACCAGGTTTCAAGGGATATACCCATTTTTGTGGGTACTCATTTCAGCTCTAATTAGCACCATTGCACATGCAAAATTGCCAAAAATGACTGAACTGGAAGACCTAAATGACCAAAACCCAGAATCCACAGAAAACAGGATATTTGAATACCTGTTTCAGCCATGGATATTATTTGAATATTGGGAGGGCTCCCAAAAATAATAACTCTGTGAATAATAACTCTGCCACCTGTTCCACTTCTATTTCCAACTAGGATTGCCACCGGGGGGGGTGATGTTTTACCTGACATTCCCATAGGCCAAAATGGAAGTGTCAGGTTAAAAAACAACCAAAGGTGGCTGGCAAGCCTAGTTCCAACCTTGTCCTGTAAGGTTTGCGTGGTCTCCATTCAGATGTATGCCAGTGAGCGTACAGTGTACTTGGCACCAGTGATTAATCTGAAAGAGAAAAGAAAGAAAAAAAGATGCCCGGGGTGAATTCTGTCATAGAACTGCCAACCTTTGACTCCAGATGAATGGATCATCTTCAAAGGGGCAGGGGGAGCTGCCCTGCCCGGCCATATGACTTTGCCAGCCCTTATCTATCCCTCTACTTTGGCAGCTCGTGCTTACGGCCCAATGGTAAAGGTGTTCTCGGTGGTCGTGCCGTGATTATGGAACTCCCTCCCGGAGGAAGCCCATCTGGCCTCAAGTCTGCTGGCCTTCTGTTGGGCCTGAAAAACCTGGCTGTTCTCCCAGGCCTTCAGAGGAGGGGAGGGGGGTTGGAATAAAAATCTTGGGTGGTGGTGGTTGTTTTTAGGAGGGTTTAAGATGTTTTAAATGTTTGTGTTTCATTGCTGTTTTAAATGATCGTGATTTTTTGTGTTGTAAGCTTGCCCGAGATGCCGTGGGCATGAGGGGGCAGTTAAGAAATGTAAATAAATATGAATAAAAATAAATAAATAAACTGGATGGGAGACAGATTTGCAGGCTGGTCTTGCTGACACCAATCAACTGTTAAATGGCATTGATTACTCCCAGCCCTGTTAGGGGAGAGATTGGGAGTGAGGCCACTGCATCCTGCCTTGGCGGGGTCTTGTAATTGTGATCATTTGGAAGAGGCGTTGTAGGAGCTATGACTGGGCAAGCTTGGCAAAAAATCAAGCCCTGGTTGGCACCTTTAAGGATCGTAACTATGCTCATCAAACTCTCTATGGGCAGAGGCTGCACTGGCTACCAATAACTTTATGGCATGATTCAAAGTGCTGGTTCTGACCTATAAAGTCCTAAATGGGTTGTGCTCCAAATATCTGGAAAAAACACCCCAACCCTCATGTTCCGTTGTGGCTTCTTAGGGCAGCTGGGAATGCCCTCTTGCAGATCCCATCTGTGCTTCACGTTCCTACAAGGGCACGCAGAGACGTGTTCTTGGTGACTGCCCCACAGTTATGAAACTCCTTGCCCTTGAAGCCAAATCTTCAAGCCTGAGATCAGCCTGAGCTACTTCATCTTCTGAAAGTGATGTCAATTAGCTTTTTGTTTCAGTATGGATAGCTTGGGTGGGGTTGGATGGGAGGGATTAGAGGGTTGGGGGTGGGGCTTTCAAGGTGGTTATTATTTGCTTCTACATGTTTTTATATGTTGTAAACCATCCTGAGCCATAGGGGAATGGTGGGGTATAAATTTGACTAAATAATTACATAAATAAAATTAAATGCTTAGACGCAGTTTACTTCTATTGATAGATCTTTTGATTCCAATGTATAATCCTATTTAGACCAAATTCATGAACTTCCAAGTTTCCAAAACCTTTGACATCCCCTCCTCTTCAGAAATTGATGTGGTATGTTCCCCCTCTAATCTCCAAACTGGAGGGCAAAGACTAGAACTGAAATCCGGTACTCAATTTTATTCAGAATTCACAGAGGATCACGGTATTCTGTTCCGAATTTCCAAATTCCGAGATTCCGAGGACAAAGGTTGGTACTCGGAAAGTTCGGAACCCTTGATCAAGTGATGGATGCATGCATGGGCGTAGTGATCCAGACCTGACCCTAGCTTCTCTGAGTTAGGAAACTAAACTTAGTGCCATATTTTGTAGTCAGGAGGGTAATGGGAGGGGACAGGTGAGGCATGAACAAGCACAGGACATGCTTTTGAATTTTTTTTGTTTAAAGTAGGTGCTGTTTGCACTGCTTGGTATCATAGGGGCAGGGGGGTCACTTTTGCTGTGGTTTTTCTGACACTGTACTTTTGATTTGGGTTCAGTTTTGCCAAGATCTGCCCAGCTGGGGCACAGGGGGGGTGTTATTTTATGGTTAATTAATGGTGCGTGGGGAGGGAGCTTGCCTTGCATAGGAGGGCATAGAGTAAGGAAGGCATATGTTTGTTTGTTTGGGGTGGGGTGTCTGTCTGGTTTCTTGTGGCTATGCCTGCTGGCATGCACAGGTGGGGCCTTGGACCCAAACTTATTGAAACTTGATTGACTGATAATGCAAAATTTTTGGTGGGGCACGCCAGTGCAACCAACCCACCCACCATGTGCCGGCTCAGGTGCCAAGTGTTTCTGAGTTCCCGTGATTCCAAGTTCTGAGGACTTCCAAGGTCCAGAGTTCTGATTTCCAAGTCTTCGGAAAAAGTTCCGAGTGATGATCGAAGATTCAGTCCCAGTACTCGGAACCTCGGAAATCTTCACAGTACTCGGAGCACCTATGCAGTGCAGCCCTAGCAAATACATCATATGTGGAGAGGACTCCCACAAAGGGGCTTAGTGTGGGCAAAATGCGGAACTTGTTGGGGAAGAAATCGGGAGCAAAAAGGTTCAAGGAAGAAGAGCAACAGCTTTATGAATTACAAAGGCAAAGTGCTGCCATTAGAGGCAAGGTCCCATATTCCCCAAAAGACTTATTCTGCCAATTCCATTTGCTGTTCAGTCCTCTACATAGAATTGAGCTGAAATCAATACCCCTGAAAATGAAAAGGTCAATTGAATTTGATGCTATCTGAACTGAAACTGGCCAAGTGAATAATAACCATTGTTTTTATTTATTTTATTTTATTTATATGCTGCCTTTCCCATTAAGGCTCAGGGCAGCTTACAGCAAATAATACATTGAAAAAAATCTTTCCCTAAACCCCCACCCAATCCCATTCCTTCCTGCGAAATGTCTGGCCAAGCCGGTCTTGCATTGTTTCCGGAAGATGAGCAGGCTTGGGTTTAGATGAACCGCCATGGGAAGGGAGTTACATAATTGTGGGTCAGTAAGCAAGAACACCTCTTTTCATGCCCTTGATGTAGAAACCTCATGGGCGGATGGTACCTGCAAGAGGCTGCCCCCAAGAGGACTTGGGGGAAGAGGCAGTCTTTCAGATACTTGAGGCAGAAGCTGTTTAGGGCTTTATAGGTCAAAACCAGCACCTTGAATTTGTTAGTTCTTGTTTTGTCTTACATCTATTTTGTTTATTTCAGTTCAGGTATTTGGCCATTTCTTTATCTCAGGCCACTTTCAGACACACACCCACACATATTCTGGCTGGGGCGGGGGGAATGCGCAGCCAGAATATTCACAGGGATCGGCCGGCCTGAAATCCTCCCCCTCCCCCCCGTGTGACTTTCCCGGCAGACATGCGCAGGAATGCAGAGCTTGATTTCTTGCTCTGCATTCCGTGCGTGTCAGGAGGGCATTCAGACTGGCCAATCCCCGTGCATATTCTGGCTGCGTATCCCCTCTGCAGCCAGAATATGAGCGAGGGGGGGGGGGGAGCGAGGAATGTCTGAAAGTGGTCTCAGTCACTTTGGCACCTCTCACACTATTGTGCATGCACAATTGCCAAAACAAAGTAACCTGAGTAATCAAACTGAATAATGAAAGTCAATGAAGAAACAAAAACAGGATATCTGAATAAGTTGATATGCAAATACCTATTTTGGATGTAAATATTATTTGTAGGGCTATCCAAAAATGCAATAAAAATCAACTACTTTTTCCAGATGTAGTTTATATGTAGGGCTATCCAAAAATGCAATAAAAATCAACTACTTATTCCAGCTGTAGTCATGGCACCATGCTGTCACACACACACACACACACACACACACACACCAGGGGCGGTGGGCCCCCTAGGATGGCAGGGGCAATGCACCTCCTGGCCCAAGGACACCCCCAGCCAACCGGCCCCAACACTGAGGCACTTTAAAAAAAAAAAAAAAAAAAAGTGGCCACGCGCCACGATGAATGTTCAGAGCCATCTCTTCAGAAGGTTGCTGCTCTAAACCAGGTTCTTTGAGATGGCTCCACCTCTCAACATTGTCACAGGTTGTGTGTGTGCAGGCACACACAACCGGTGACTCACTCCCCCCCCCCCAAAGACTTCCTAAGGAAGTCTTCAGCGACAAAAGGGAGGTGTTTTCTCCCTTTATGCGGAATGGGCATCTAGAAGTGCCATCCATTCCACATAAAGGGACCCTGCAATGGAATAGTGCCACAGGGGGCACTATTCCATTGCAGGGCTGGGCAGAGCTAAAGTCCATACCAGGGTGCTGCATACAGGCACCCAGGTATGAACTGCCCAGTGTCCCGCCTTTGCAGGTGGGGACTGGGAGCTCCTGCTGCATGCGCAGCTCCCAGTCCCCCTCTCTCTCTCCCTGAGTCCCTTCCTCTCTCCTCCCTCCCTATTGAGTCAAACTGCCTTGACTCTGGGAGGGAGGAGGGGAACTTGGGGAAGGCAGATGTGCAGCATTTCCCAGGCCCGACTGAACAGTTTGGGTCTAGGATCTCCTGTGCAGCCATCAGGAGCAGGAGGAGAGGAGCCTGAGGGGAGAGAGGTGCTGCCGCTGGTGAGTAAATTGTGGGGCCTGGGGGGAGGGGGCAGAGGAGGGAACATGGTGGGGGGAGTGTGGGGGAACATGGGGTGGGCGGACAGGGGGACACATGGTGGGGGGAGTGGTGGCACATGGGG
>QEPC01000715.1:9611-55708 GCA_003113815.1 Sphenodon punctatus
CTCCCCTCCAACACAACCCAACCCTACAGGGGTCAGGACCAACAATTTTTTGGGTTTGTTTGTTAAGAATAATTTTTAAAAAGACAGCATGACCGGCCCCCAGCCCGGCCCCGGCCCACCGGGAATCCTCCCGGTGCATTCAATGGCCAATCCGCCCCTGAAAGCTGCTGCCAAAGACATCTACATATGAAAAGGACTAGCCTGGCTACAGCAGGCTGGGGACAACATGAACTGAGAGAGAGGATTGATCTCGAAGCCTTTTGCCCAGTCACTTTATGACTGAGAAATCAGAACTTCAGGACTCGCTAGAGTAAGATGAATAACTTAGGAACTCAACCAGTATAAGTTAGGAATGTGTTATGTTTACTTTTGATTTCTAGTTACCACTCTGTTTAACTATCTTGTTTATGTAATCAATAAACTTACTTCTTAACTTTTATAAGAAGTGTCAGTGTCAAATATTGGAACACAAGTGAGCTACAAGAGCCCCCAAGCTCTTGCAAACCCAGAGAGTAAAGAGTCTGTAAACGGGAAGGATCAGGCCCTTGTGTGACAAAGGAGTTTTATTGTGGCACACTTGAATTAGCCAGAGGGAGAACTGATTCAAGAGAACTGTGAGCAAGGGAAACTGAGTCACTCAAACCCGGTAAAGTGGGGGTGCGGACCCCCAAACCCATGACAGTGGTGCCCCAATGAGTAAGGAGTAAAGGCTCAGCTTGTGGACCAATGTGTAGACAATAGAAGAGCATTCCCAGGTGACTGGACTCCTCTGAGTGGAGTAAATCCCCAAAAACCTCCAGAGCCTGAAAACCCCAGGAGTTGGGAAATCAGCTCTGAGAAGGTGGAAACTAGCAGATCCTTGAACAGAGTGTGTTAAGTTTGTTATTTTAATCTTAATTTCGGGCCAGGGAAAGTGTCAAAATTGGGCTACCAAAGCACTTTCATCACCTGAGAAAGTCAGAGCTGAGCAGGGAAGCTTGGAAACGAGGTCTCGACACAGAAGGGTAAAATAAGCAGCAGCTGAAACAGCTGATACAGGAGTTTGAAATGAGCATGAATGCAACGGATGGGGATGGGGCGGGGTCAGCAAATCCCCCCCACCAAATTCCCCCCCATCTGACCAGCAACCAGCAGATGGAAATGCACTGCCTAATGTGCCCCCAAACCCCCTCCCAACCGACCAGCAGCCAGGGGGACAAGGTTCAAACTCTGAACTCCAGATGGCCAGAATGAGGATGGAACATGAACTCAGGATGGAAAAAATGAAAGAGGAAGAACGAGACTGGGAAAAACAGAGAGACAGAGAGAGAGAGAGAAATGACAAACAGAGAGAACATCAACTCGCTCTCCTCAAAATGTAGATAGATACAGGAAGGAACCCTCAACTCCCTCCACTAGGCAACACGGGAAACAATGCAGAAGGCAGAATTCGAGACTACGTTGCATTGATCCTACAATGTTTGGGAAATCAAGGCATAGAAGACTACTTCACAACTGTGCATCATGTTTTTCTTCAGGAACAGATCCCGCAGGGACTCTGGCTCAAATTAATGTTACCTAAACTCCCAGCAAAGGCAAAACAAGTTTTCAACATGAAAATGGAGGAATCTTCAGGACTGACTTTTGATGCTTTCAAACAGGCAGTTCTTGAAGCCTACAGAATCATTCCAGAAACTTTTTGCCAGAAATTACGCAGCTTCAAAAAGGCAGAGGGTACGTCTTATTCAGATGTTTGCAATTCTTTGAAACAATATGGGGTGAAATGATTAGATCCAGGTGGGAATGCCACTAAGGAACAAATTATTAACTCTGTATTGCTTGAACAGTTCTATACGGTGTGTAGCCCAAATTTAAAAGCACACCTGCTGAATAAGGAGATCACAAATCTCAAAGAGGCAGGAACAAATGCTGATGCATTCACAGAAAATGCTATCTTAGCTTATGGGGAAAGAAAGCCTAATAATGGGGAAAAGAAACCACATAATGGGGGGAAATCCAAACAAGGGTTTCACCATAAGCAAACTGAGTACAATCCACATTCTGAACAAATTAACTTAACCCAGAACAAACCAAATGAGAATGGGGGTGGGGGGAGACAGGGATCACCCAGACTCCAAAGAGCACACACCTCCCAATCCCCTACTAATGATCCAAGACAATGTTATAATTGTAAACAAACAGGGCATATGGTAAGAGAATGCCCCCCCAAAAGAGAGTTTCATAGCCCTAAAAGAGAGACTGAAGAGATTATTGGAACTGTCAATGCAAATTTTGCATCTGTACTCCAGCCAGTCCCCAGAAGGGTTAATAATTGCTATACCCACCCACCGACAGAAGATCAATTACTGTGCAAACCTGCTAAAGTTAATGGAATAAACTGTGTGGGAAGACTTGATAACGGGGCACATATGGTAATGGTGCGGGAAAATTTGATCCCCAAACATAAAATAAACACTCATAGAAAGTTTGTGGTCTCACTGGCACCGGGGATCACTGATATTTTGCCCACTGCCACTGTAGAATTAGAATGGCAAGGTGCAAAAGGACCAATCCAGGTGACTGTACTCCCGAGAAAGGCACAAAATGAAATGCTATTGGGGAATGATATAAACAAATGGATGCTGGGATGGAGGCTGGGAAAAGCCCACTCCCAGGAAAATGGGGAGCCAAAGAGCAACCCGGTAAGGGAGGGTGAGGGACAACAAGACTCAGAGAAGCCTGAACAAGTTGCATCTCTACCCCTAAAACATGGGGAGACACAGAACCCTAGCGGAGGGGAAGGGTTACAGGAAGGCTTTACAGGTTCTGTACTCCACCTGCTGAACTCCACTCAGGGGCAGGAAAACCTCAAACAGGAGTCCGCAAACCAGCCAGAAGGCAGGAGAGGACAAGACTCGGGGAGTGAACTGCAAATCTCTGTCTCACATGGGGAACTGCAGGAAGTGAAGCAAATGGGTCTAACTGATTCTGAAGCCCGGGACTTGGCAACCCACCTTACACAGGAGGGACCCAATCCTGCAGAATCAAACAGAGTAACCACTGCAGGGGGAGAGTTAGAGGCTGAAAAAGCTCCTACTCAAACCAGGGGGTTGCAGAATGACCCAGAGGTTTGGTGTCCTACCTTAAGAGAAGGTGGGAAGTGACTACCTGAAACCAAGGGGTTACAGGCAAGCCGGTAGGTGGAGGATTCTACCTCAGGAGGAGGTGGGAAGGTACAGGAAACTTTTCCCGGACTGGAGGGGGGAATGAGGGATATCTCTTCCCCAGGGATGGAAAGGCACAACCCTGTAGTCCTAAAGGAACAGGGAAAAGCTCCTGAAAGGCAGACTGGAGGAGAGGAAATGGTTAACAGTGTCCAGAGTCACACCTCTACACTTGGTAAACTGACTCCTCCGGAGTTTGGTATGGGGAAGTCTGAGGGGAAACTGGGGGGTTCTCATGCCCATGTCACAAAGTCAGACTCCCCAAAAGGGGACAAACATGGTTATACAGACCCAGGGCATTCTGGGGGGACAGACAGAGGTTGGGGGCAGGGCACAGGAAAGACTGCTCACAATAGCCCCTCCACAGAAACAGACTCTGCCTGGGCTATTGATTGGAATGCAAAAACATCAAGGCACAGCATCAAAGCCAAAGGGAAAATACAAATGCCACATGGGAACACTGAGAATTGCAACATTGATCTTGGTGAAAAGTGTTTGGAAATTTAGAGCTACACAGACAACAAAGGTGGGGTGCTCTGTAGTGAAAAAATTTCTCCACACTTCCTCTGTTGTATCCTAATAATACTTCTGATGGGTACAGACATACAGCCAGTAAGAAACAGGCTGCCAGATAGTCTGCAAAGATGGCCAAAATTTGTGACTGGGGAACAAAGGTTGTTAACATGGCATTCCAACCCATTTGTCACAGTCTTAGGCAAACACTTACGGAGGTATCTTGCAGGGTACCATTCACAGTATTACTCTACTACAACATGGTGGAAAATACAGGAACATGATAGCCCCACACAGCTGACAGAAGGTTTGGAAAACCAATGGTCTAACTCTAATGCAACCACATGGAAAGGTACAGAGGGTGCAGACCCCTACACACACCGGAAGGACACGTCAGACACCAGCCTCAGCATGTTAAGAGACTCTGACGTGTCTCTTCACGATGCAAACCTATGGGGGGGGCTGTGATGGAGAAACATGGGGACACACACGTGCACCAGTGCTGGGGTCAACGTCCGATTCCTCTCTGACATGGGAACACATAAACAACACCTAAGTAATGTCAAGCCTTTATGATGATGCCTCTAGTCCTCTCTCCTTGGGGTGCTAGGGATGGCAAATGGAGAGACCCTGGCTGGCACGTGCAAATCCTGCCCTTCTTTAGGTGCCACGGAGGGGGGATACCCTGACTGGTACATGCAAATCCTGCCCTTCCTTGGGTGCTGCGGCGGGATGAGACCCTGGCTGGCATGTGCAAATCCTGCCCTCCTTGGGGTGCTAGGTGATTCTAAGGATTGCAACTAGAAAGGCCCTGGCTGGCACGTGCAAATCCTATCCTTCTTTGGGTGCTTGGGATGCCAATGGAGAGACCCTGGCTGGCTGGCACATGAAAATCCTGCCCTTCTTTTGGTGCTGCAGAGGGATGGCAATGGGGGGACCCTGGCTGGCTGGCATGTACAAATTATGCCCTTCTTGGGTGCTACAGAGGGGGGATACCCTGGCTGGCAAGTGCAAATACTGCCCTTCTTTGGGTGCTGCGGAGGGATGGCAATGGGGGGACCCTGGCTGTCTGGCATATGAAAATCCTGCCCTTCTTGGGTGCTGGGGAGGGATGAGACCCTGGCTGGCACGTGAAAATCCTGCCCTTCTTTGAGTGCAGTGGAGGGATGGCAATGGGAGACCCTGGCTACCTGCTGATGCCCACTGTTTGTGCCTGACTGATGCCCAACACCCACCTGCACACCAGTGAGCTCACTCTAACACATAGAGCCTTTCTTCTCCTCAAAGTAAAAACCTGGAAGCTGTGCCCGCCGCTTGCTCCTCATCCAAGGATCCAGCCACCATCACCGAAGGTCTAGGGGCAGCGACCTCCTCCTCCTCCTTCTCCTTCAAGACCACCAAGTTGGGCCCCAGCCGGGGAATCATCACTGCAGCCTTTTTCATTTTTTATTTTATTTTTAAATATCACGCAACCAACACACATAGTCACCCACCACACACCAACAAGCCAAACAACACAGCCAAACACAAGCAAACAGCCAAAACACACGAACCAAACAGCCACCCAGCCAAACACACACTCTCTTTCAACACAGCTCCGCACGCACTTGAATTTCCGCTTTCTGGCACGATCACGCACTCTCGCGATACTTTTCTGAATGCCCGAACTGAACTGAACATGGCTGAACCAAATGGCTGAACTCGAACCTGGCAAAGACCCAAACACACGAACCAAATACATGAACTGAACCGAACCAAACGGCCAAACCCTTACCACAACCTGTTCTCACATTCCTAATGCCTGCTACCACACAGGTCCACATTGCCAGTGGACCCACCCCCCACTCCCAACACAAGTTGGACAGAGACCCGTGGGTGCCTAATGACCCCCGTCATAGTACCACATCCCCTCATTGTGCCTCTCCCCCGGCTGGCTCCTCTCCCTCGAAGCCTGGATAGGCTCCTCTCCCCCTGCCCGACGCCCTGCTGGGCAATCCCCTTGCCAGACTAGCCTCCCGATAACCAAACCACCTTGGGGGGGGGGAGACTAGACCCCCAGTCACTGCTGCTTCGTGAGAGAGGGGGGGAGGGTGAATCCCTGAGTGATCCCCCTTTAGACCCTCCCCTGAAAGGGATGGAAGTAATCCCCCCTGGAGAGCCTCCCCTGCAAGGGATAGAAGGAGGGGTGAGCACTCTCTACACCCTCGGAGGATGCTACAATGCCATGGTGGGGGCATCAGTACTCCCTGATAGTCTCTGGCCCATTGGCCAAAACCGCTCAGAAAATCTTAGAGATGTGCGAACACCGGGGAGTTCGGTGTTCGACCCGGTTGGGGTTCAGCCGAACCCGAAACCATTTGGTTCGGCCTGTTTGGCCTGAACGGGTTTGGGGGGGCAAACCCTGTTTGGGTGAGGGGGCGGTTTTCCCTCCCCCTCCAAGCTGCACAGGTGGAAGGGGCTCCGGGGAGCACATCCCACCCCCACTCTGCCCAGCCTCATAAAATTAAATTTAATCCACACCAGGGATTGCCCTAACTGGTGGTGCTGGGGCTCCGGCCCTGGGTCCAGCAGTGGCAGGTATGGTGGCGGGTCCAGAGGTGGCGGTGGTCCAGAGCACTTCAGACTTCTACTAGACCTTTTGGGTCAAAGTGGAAGGCCTAGTAGCGGCCTGAAGTGCTCCGGAGTGCCGCCACTGCCAGACGTGCTGCTGCTGCCACCGTTGGACCCAGAGCTGGAGCCCCAGAACCACCAGGTAGGTCGGGCTCTGGGTGTGGGGGTGGGAACAGTGGCGGGTCCAGCAGCAGTGGCGCTCCGGAGCACTTCAGGCCGCTACTAGGTTTTCCAGTTTGACCTGGAAGGCCTAGTAGAGGCCTGAAGCGCTCCAGAGCACTGCTGCATTTGGACCCGCTGCTGCCGGACCCAGGGCCGGAGCCTTTGGACCACCAGGTACGATGATCCCTGGGGTGGGGGGGTTAAAAAAAATTATGAGGCTGGGCAGGATGGGGGGAGGTGCTCCCCAGCACCCCTTCCACCTGTGCAACCTGAGGGGGAAGGAAAACCGGGTTCCTCCCTGCCCCCCATGCCCCCACCTGAACCAGTTCAGAACCTGAACTTTGTTCATCCGGTTCGGGCAGGGGTGGTTCAAATTCAGGGTGTTCATGAACGATCCAAACACCCCAAGTTTGGGCTGAACCCTGAACCCCTGAACCATGTTCACATATCCCTAGAAAACCTCCGCCTCTCTCCCCCGCCTGAGAAACAGCCCTGTCAAGCATCGTTTGGAACCTGAGCTGTCAACATGATTCACAGCAGCCGAACGGAGCGGTAGCTGGGAGACAGCTCAGAATGCTGTCCCCAAGCAAACCACACCCCCTCCATTCACGCCGCTGAATTCCGTAGCTGCTGCAGCAGTCCAGAAAGAAAGCAGCACTTTGAAGCTTGCCTCTCCCTCCCCACCAAAACCCCGGGCCGGCTCAATCCCCGCGCTGGTGAAGATACCCTCATAGGTAAGGTGGTGAGGACAAGACCACCAACCCCATGCATGAAGGGTTGGGGGAGGGGAATTTACATCAAGGGCCTTCTAAAACAATTAACTCATTTCCTAAGGTCTCTGTCACACTATCTTTTCCACTGCACTTTTATATTCAAAGAAAAAAATTGATTCTGAATTCCATCCAGTCTAATTTTCCAGTAAGTAGCAAACAGAGTGTGCCTTTGATTGGATTGGAACACGAAGCAACACAAGTCCTGGATAAGACAAACATTGCCAATGCTCTTCATATGTTTCAAGAGATAACGTATTGCTGATTTGCTTTGTTTTCAAGTCTATTGTTAGGTCACAAGTCAGAGGATAATGTTCTGCTTATCTTTTATGTTTATTTTTTTTCCTTGTGAAAAGTTTTGTAGGGCACTAGAATCTCTGGAGATACTTCTATACTTATGTCAATTAAGATTCAAGTTTATTTTAAAAGTACAAGAAAAAAATTGCAAATCTGGGGGATCTCTGTCTTAAAAGTTTTAAACTGCAATTAGTGCAGTAACTGATGCAGTAGTCTGTTGTTTTGTTTACAATTTCCATTCCTTCCTGTCTCTGGAAATGTGCAGACAAATGCCAAGCTAAGAAGTTTCCTGATTTTCCAAATACATAGTAACTCACACTGAAGTCCCAATTCCAAGACTAGTATCTTGATGATGTGGCGGTGTTTGTGACTCGGATAGCTATATTGGTAAGCATATATTGCTTCTGATAGGGATACCTATGCCAGGCAGGCCCAGGTCAAAGGATAGAAATCTGACAAAATCTTGTCACCAACCCTCCTGCTGTGAGAGTCGGGCTATGGGCCAGTAATCCATTACAACAACAACAACAAATAAACCTTCTCCTACTACTGAAACAACAACCAGACACAACATAAAGAAAAGCATTTGACTCAACCAGTTTGATTCAAACTTCCAGAGAATATACAATGTTACATGACAAATTGTGTAAATAATGAGGATACTAAAAAGTTCAAGGTGTCATTCAGAATATCTAATAGCATGGTGAAGTGGTTGGGTGATGTTGAAAGTATGGAGGGATCAAAAACCCCAAAGTGGGAAAGCCTTTGATATCAACACTGATGTTGGATGTCCCAAATGTTGATGGCTAGCAGCATTACTGGAGATCTGTTGGAAATCTATACACAAGATTCCTGAATCAGTTGTGAAACAGTTTGTACATCATTGAATTAGGAACTTCCCTTTGGACATAAACACATTCCAGTGTCCAACATCCATCAGTGTGACCTCGCTGCGTCTCTCCCTCTCTCTCTCTCTCTCTCTCTCCTCCCTGGGAGCTACTATTTGCCCATACTGAGATTTCATCCCTGGCTTGTATAAGGCAGCGCTTCACCAACATTCTGCTCCTCCTTGCGTACAACTGGACATGAAGTAGCAGTGGGAAGGAAGAACGAGGACATCAGCAACTGGAGCATCAGCAACAGGGGAAAGAGAGAGGTTACAGAGCCAGTGGCTAGAAGGAAGTAGGGGTGTGCAAAGGACACATCCATTTTTTTTTTTCCAATTTACAAACACCCCTTCAGTTGTGTGTGTTGGGGGGGGGGTATTAATGACTCTACTGGCTGTTGTTATTTTAATTAATTTCATTTTATTTTATTAGGGTTTTTTTTTAAAAAAAAAAATCATTGTAAATGCAAAAATGGCTGCCAGGGCTGTTTTGCACATGCACAGCCCTTTTCCAAAATGGCTCTGACAGAGGTCATTTTGTGCATATGCAGTGATTTTTTTTATTTTTTACTTTTATTGTTTTTAATAAAATAAAATGAAAAAATAAAAACAAAAACAAATGAAATCAAACAAATGTTATTTGCTTATTCGTTTGTTTTTGTCACCTTAGTTACCAAAATGAATGGGGATCCATTAGTTTTCATAATTAATTTAAATGATACAAATTGCACACCTCTAGAAGAAAGGGGAGAAGATATTAACCTAGTTCTTTGGCTTCCCTCCTTCATGTTCCTGCTGCTGTTGCTTGCCCGGAAGAGCTCAGCTGACAGAAGCAACTGAGGCAAGAGCAGAGGCAGAAGAAGAAAATTACCTCTGTTCCTTTCTCTGATTCGAAGTTGACAATGTCCGGAGGTAATTCTTCTGTGAATCAATGCATAATGCCACCTTAACAAACTTTGGGTTGCATCCCTTGAATAATTCTATGTTTTGCGTACTTATAGTTGTGGATTTAGATTTTGTAGGTATACTTGTTCCCTTATGTTTCCCTAGAAAAGTTGATAGTAGTTTATGGGTTAAAGGCTCCTCTTGAAGACTGAAATATTTGGCACATTCTCAAGTTTGAGAACACTGAATACTGACAGTAGCTACAGATAAGAGCTTGGAGTGTGATGCCCATTTATTTATTTCCATTTCTTAGCCGCCCCCTCATGCCAATGGCATCTCGGGGTGGCTTACAACACAAAAGCAACAATAAATAGAATAACAATAAAACAATGAAACACAAAATTTTAAAACATCTAAAAATCCACCTTAACCCCCCCCAGGACTTTTATCCCAACCCCCTCCCTTCCCCCAATGGCCTGGGAGAACAGTCAGTTTTACAGGCCCGGCAAAAGGCCCTCAGACTTGGGGACAGATGGGCTTCCTCTGGGAGAGAGTTCCATAATCGCAGCCCAGCCACCAAGAATGCACTCTCCATTGTGGCTCCCCGCTTTACACAGGGGACCTCCAAGAAGACGCCCACGGCAGACTGAAAGGGTTTCCCAGTGGCGCGGAAGGTGAGGCGGTCCCTGAGGTATAAAGGGCCAAGACCATGTAGGGCTTTATAGGGCAAGACGAACACCATGAATCCGGTCCAGTACACTATAGGCAGCCAGTACAACACGTGGCGCACGGGAGTGATGTGTTCCTGTTGGCTCATCCCCATCAGGAGATGAGCTGCTGCATTCTGCACCAGCTGTAGCCTCTGAACCAGCATCAAGGGAAGCCCTATGTAGAGCGTATTGCAGTAGTCCAGCCTTGAGGTGATGAAGGCATGGACGAAGGTGGCTAGGTCGGGTCTGGAAATATATGGACGCAGCCTCCACACAAGATACAGCTGGCAGAAGGCAGCCTTAGCCACCATCTCCACCTGCTGATCTAGACGGAGATCTGAATTCAAAAATACTCCCAGACTCCAAACCTGTTAGGCTTCAAGGGGGCGGACCACCTCTACGAGGGGAGTCAGAACCTCCTTCACCCTGCCCAACACCATCACCTTCGTCTTATTAGGACTGAGCTTCAGTCTGCTCTGCCGTAACCAATCCGCCATGGCCTCCAAACATTGGGACAGCACTGAGATGGCAGGACCTGGGTCAGTTGAAAAGGAGAGGTAAAGCTGGGTGTCATCAGCATATTGGTGGCAACGCACACCAAACCCTCTCACGATCTCCTCCAAGGGCTGCATATATACATTAAACAATCATGGAGACAGAATAGAACCTTGAGGAACACCACAATCCAGAGCCCGGGGGCTGGAAGATTCAGCCCCAGGACAACCCACAGGCTTCTCCCCAAGAGGAATGATCAGAACCATCCAAGGACTAGGGATGGGCGAACGCGGTTTGAAAGTTCAGAGTTCGGACCGAACTGGGTCTGTTTGGTTGACCGAACTGAACTTCTGAACCGAACTCGAATTTCAAACCGAACCAAACCGAACCGAATTTCCAAACTCCGTTCTGTTCACCCATTCCTAGTGGCAACACACACCAAAAAACCTGGTTTTGAATGGTCGAACTTGGTTCGGAAGCTTGGAATTCGACCGAACTCGGTCTGTTCGGTCAACCGAACTGAACTTCCGAACTGAACTTGAATTTCAAACCGAACTGAACTGACCTGAATTTCCGAACTCGAATTTCAAACTGAACCAAACCGAACCAAATTTCCGAACTCCGTTCTGTTCACCCATCCCTACCAAGGACAGTCCCGTCCAGACCCCCCAGGGTTCGTAACCATCTCAACAGCAACCCATGGTCCACTGTGTCAAAGGCGGCCAAGAGATCTAGCAGGATCAGAGGTTTTGAACGTCCTGTATCCATCTCCCAGTCGAGATTGTCCACCAAGGCCAAAAACGCTATCTCTGTGCCATAGCTGGGGCAGAACCCCGATTGAAATGGGTCAAGGAAACCGATGCTGTTAAGATGGAACTGGAACTGCAGTGCCACCACCTGTTCAATAACCTTCCCTAAAAAGGTTATTGGAAATATAAGGAAATATAACAGCTATAAGTAGGGCTGAAGTGGTAACTCCTTTTTTCCGTTCTGCTATTTCATTCCGCCATTGCAGAATTGCCCATGACATTCCACAGCTTTTCCGCCAGCATTCTGCTAATTCTGCCAGCATTCTGCTAATTCGGAAACTGTCGGAACAATCATGGAAACTGTCGGAACACTCATTATTCAGAACATGCACTGCTGGTGGAAATTGTGGAAGATAGAAACTGTCGGAAAAACATTATTCTGCTATTTTTGCAGTCTTTGGCAGTAGTGGAATGAAAGTAGTGGAATGGTGGAATTAGCGAAATGAAATTAGTGGAATGAATGTCTCTATCGCATCATGCCGCTCATTGCGGAAGAGCTTTTTCCATCAGAAAAAGTTACCGTAATGGCATGTTGCTTCAGCCCTATCTATAAGGCCTGGCCCCAAGCCTTTTGACATTTCGGCGGAACTGTAAGACCTGACTGTTTGCCCAGGCCTTTGGGAGGGAGGGTGGGGGGGGGTGATTTTTAATCCCCCACCGATGTATTTATTTATTATTGGACTCTGCCCTGTTTTATTGGTATATTTTATATTTGTATTTTAATTGTTTTTAACTGTTTTATTGCTGTTAGCCACCCCGAGCTGCATTGCAGGATGGGGCGGGATAGAAATCTACAAAATAAAATAAATAAATAAATAAATAAAATATAAGGAAACATAATTTATTACATTTTAATGTTATGGGGGAAAGGCCATCATCATAATCAAGAAACTGTTAGCTAATGGGATGGAATATCCATGTCCTTATTTGTCACAATTAGGCTAGAATGATGATGGATGGATATACTGGTGTGTGTGTGGATAATTGTAATTGATTCCTGTCTAACTTCGTGGTTCCATTAATCAGAAGACTTCTTTCTTTCTCTTCAGAATTAAGCTCTGGCTAAACTATTGTTTATTCTCGGTCTGACCAGCTGAGCACAGAACAGCTCTAAAGTCTTAACAGTTCTTTGGTTCTTTCCTGTGTAACTGTGACAGTGTAACAGAAATTGCCAGGAACAAAGGCAAAGTCATGGGCTTTGTCCTGGGTTACTGGCAGTGGTGTAGTGGTAATTTTAAAGTCCAGAAATTCTTCATAAGAAACACACACACCCCAAGCCTCCAAGGCTGCTGAGGGGGGCTGCAGGGAAAATGGGGAACCTACACCACTTCACTTCTGGTTACTGGGCCTTTAAGGGTTTCTGTTTACTAGACCTATGTAGGTCAAGGTTTTTGTAGCAGCTGTAGATTACATAAAGGCCTGAGTAGACTCAGGTGAAGGAGGGGTGGGGGGTCACCTAGAAGCAGAGAAGACTCTGGAAAGGAGCTGGGAAAAGAACTCCCAAAGCAGTTAAGAACTTCCAAGGTCTGCTATGCTGGGTTGAGAGTAAGCCTAGGAATACTGGCAGGAAGAAGGTAGATGGCACCACGGCTTGGCTGGAGACTGAGACCGCTCTGAGATGAGGCTCTTAAAAGTCCCTTGCAAAGATACATAGAGAAAGAAATCTGTGTTTTACAATTCTGCATCTTCAAACGTATGCTTGTTCTCTGCAACTGCTCCTTCAGAATGGGAGCAACGTCACTTTCAGTAGCACGAGGGAACGTGTACCTCCCTCCTCCCCCATATGCAGGTTTCTCTCTCTACATAACTTTGCAAGGTACTTTTAAATGCATCGTATAAAAGCAGTCTGAGTACTGAGTATCAGTTGGGGTCAAGCCTGTGTCTAGGGATCCAGAAGAGGCTTGGCTGCTGAATGAACTATTGAGAACCCAGACTTATTGCGAGAAGCTTTGCCTGAAGGATTGGGCTTGTCGGCAGGTTTTGGAGGCCAAAGTTTAATACAGTTCTGTGATATGCTAAGCCTGGGGAACTAGTTTGAAGAACTGAAGGCACTGAGATTACTGAGGTGGAGCAATGACCTGAGCTACATTCCAGTAGAGTTTGGTTGTGGGCTATCCTGTTCAAGTATCAATCCCATAATTGCCACAGTAACCATTATTTATTTTCCTTTTACAGTGGTATAGTGGATAAGATGCTGGACTTAGACCTGGGAAGCCAGGGTTTGAATCATGCATTATCCATGAACTCCCTGGGTGGCCTTGGGCAAGTCTCAACCTCTCAGACTTTTTTCTCCATCTGTAAAATGAGAATATGTGTGTTTGTCTCACCCTGTGTTCCCCTCACCCTTGTCCATCTAAGGCTACGTTCTCACCTGCGACGGCGGTGGCGGCAGCAGGAGGGGTGAGGGAAGATGCGACAGCATGGAGGAGCTGGCCAGTGGGAAAAAAGCTGGAACGAACAGGGATCGGCCGTGACTTCTTTTGCACATGTCAGGGTGCAAAATCCTGCCCTGACATGCACACCGACTCTTTTCCAGTTGGCCGGCTCTTCCGCGCTGCAACGTCTTCCCTCGCCCCCTCGCTGCTGCCACTGCCACTGCAGGTGGAAACGCAACCTTATACTCTAAGCCCACTGAGCAGGCACCTGTCTCCATTAATAACAATTGTAAAGCATCAGGCACACTGTCTGTGCTATATACATTGATGATGATGATGATGATAATAATAATATAAATAAGTGTGTATCAAAGTAAGGGGTTGGACTAGATGACCCTAATATGTTTTCCAACACTGATATTCTGTGATTCTATAATTTATAGAGATTCCATGTTTTGATTTTGTTGTATTTGTTTAATCAACTGTAGTGAAGCATTCAAAACTTTCAATACTTTTAAAAAGATTTATATGTGGAGATTGGCTTACTTATTCCTGGTATGGGGAGAAGGACACCATACATCTAATCTACTTTGTTTGGCACAGATATCAAGCTCGCACAGTGTGAAGTTTCTAGCAGGCCAGATCCTCAGTTCAACTATCTTTAAATAGAGCCATGTTGATTTATACCAACCAAATATCAAATCCAAATTGCATTCCCTTTAGAGGACACAGGTGTAGAGAAAACACATATGCACTTTGGTTACTCAAAAATATCTGTTATTCTTTCAGTAACTTTCTCCTAAAATTGTAAATCTCCATAGAAAAAAGTAATCCACTCAGTATGCAAAGAAAAGGCATTGGAAAACTACAAACCAGTCAAAACCATGTACAATCTGATATCAGTGCAGAAAATTTTATAACAGAAAATCAATAGAGGGTAGCATTCAAAGCATGGTGGTGCATACTCAAGATGGTAAGAAAACAGATAAGAAAGTAATTCACAAGGTGAAGAGCTGAGGAAGCTCGACTAATAAAGAATAACTCAAAGAGATATTCTAATCTTATTCAGCACATTAATTTCTACCGTCTCAGAGGGTTGGAAATTGCCATCCATTCAAAAGAAGAGTTCTCAGTGATCAAAAGGTTCAATTTGAGAAGAAAACACATTTATTACCCTTTTCCTTGAAGGAGAAGAGAAGGAACAATCTTTGCATGCAACCAAGACACAACAACACCTCATTTTATATCAGGGAGTTCCACAGCCACAGTGCCACCACTGAGAACGGTGGCAGATTGTTTGTGTGTAGTTTGTTTGTGGTTCTTTTCTGGACATGGCTGTCACTGGCTTTCCAGGTCCAGCCTTGTGCCATGTATTATACTGAGTCATGTCAGCAGGGCCGATTCCATTCCCCGCGCACATTGTGTGAGGCGTGCTGTGTGTGTTGTGTGCGTGTGTGCATGCGTGCTTACTTTGTGTTGTTCTGTGCATGCACAATACACAGGCTGTTTGGGATTGCAACCAGTGATCTTTAAACAAACGTCCCTGTGGGACCAGTTTGCTGAAACATGATGCAGCCTCAGAAAAAGGCCAAGGATGGGTCATGTAGCAGTCTTACCCAAAATGGGGTAAGGCTGCCCGAGGCATGGAATCCCATGTATCTGGACCGCTTCTGTCCCACTGCACAGCGAGATCCACAGCAGTGCTTTGAGCATAGGCTACTGCTGTCCATCACACAAGGCCACATCATGACTAAGGGTGGGATTGTCTTCAGGTCAGGGGAGGGAGGTGTGGCAGGTACATGTGCCTGCTCACTGATGCATTGACCCACCCCAGCTGTGGCCGAAGATGTGACAGCAGCCCATCTGGCCACACAGTGTAGTGGCTGCACTTCTCCACCATGGGTCCGCACTGGGATTGGGACCTCTACCTGTTGTGTGGCTGCACCGAATGTGTACATCTTGTGTACATGGCACATGCATCATTTGTACATGTTCTGCACATGGGGTGTGTGTGTGTGTGTACATGGCATGCATATGGCACATGAGTGCACAGACCTTAGATCCATCCTGTTGATTTCATCAGGTTGTTCTGCTTTATGATTGCTGCCAAAGTAAGAGTCATTGGATCTGGTCCTTCTTCCTTTTTATAGGGTAAGACTGTGATATCACATCTGTTTTATTATAACAATTCCAATGATTTACTCTGATGTCAGTCATATCAGGTACAAGATTATTGTCCATAGGGTCTTATAATGTATCTAACCAGATGACAACACATTTAAAAGAGGAGAATAGGAGTAATGAAATGCAGTATGGTCAGGGACCTGTGTTCATTGCCTTTCCCCTTATTTTATTTTATTTATTTATTTATTTATTTTAAGAATTTTATACCCCGTCATTCCTGCCACAGGTAGCCCAGGGTGGCTAACAACATCAATACAAAAGAAATATAAAATGTCATAAAACAAATTAAGTTTGTTGGGGAGGACAGAGTGGAAGAGGTGGGTCTTGAGGAGGGATCTGAAGTTACAAAGAGGAGGTAATGCAGATGTGGGCAGGCAAGGAGTTCCATGCATGGGGGGCAGCTAGGGTGAAGGGACGATGGTGGTTAACAGAGCAGGGGAGGCGTTAGAGGACGAGAGAGGGGACAGAGGAGGAGCAGAGTTGACAGACTGGAGTACAGAGGGAAATTAGCACAGCAAGGTTGTGAAGAGCTTTATAGGTGAAGACTAGGAGCTTGTGCAGGATTCGTTCAGGAAGGGGGAGACAGTGAAGAGAGGAGAGGAGGGGCTGCACATAATAAAAGAGACAGGCGAGGTGAATAACCCTGGCAGCAGAGTTTTGGATGGAGATAAGGGGAGAAAGGTGAGAGCGGGGGAGGTCAGTGAGAAGGAGCTTACAGTAATTGAGGCGAGAGATGACCAGGGCATGAACAAGGGTTTTGGCAGGGGAGACAGAGGGAAAAGGGCGAATCTTAGCAATGTTATGGAGGGAGAAGTGACAGGATTTGGTAACAGAGTTGATGTAGGGTTTAAAAGAAAGGGGTGAGTCAAAGATGAAGCCTAAGCTATGGGCTTGGGGGACGGGAAGGATGGTGCCATTGATGAGAATCAACAGGGAAGAGGGAGAGGAAGGATGAGGGGGGAAGATATGGAGTTCAGTTTTAGCCATGTTGAGTTTGAGTTGACGTTGAGACATCCAGGTAGAGATGTCAGAGAGACAGCTGGTGAGGTGAGCTTGAACAGATGGAGAGAGAGAGGGAGTAGAGAGATAGAGTTGAGTGTCATCAACGTAGAGGTGATATTGGAAGCTATGGGAGGCAATGAGTTTACCTAGGGACAGGATATAGATAGAGAAGAGGAGAGGGCAAAGGACAGAGCCTTGGGGAACACCAACCAAGAGTGGAAGGGAAGAGGAGGTGAAGTTGGCAAGAGACACATTCAGGGAGCGGTCAGAGAGGTAGGAGGAGAACCAATTGAGAATGGAGCCACAGAAGCCCAGGGAGTGAAGTGAATCCAGCAAGAGTGAGTAGTCAACAGTATCAAAGGCAGCAGAAAGGTCAAGGAGGACAAGAATGGAATAGAGGTGATTAGATTTAGCCACAAGAAGATCGTTGGTGATTTAGAGAGACCAGTTTCAGTAGAGTGAAGGGGGTGAAAGCCAGATTGGAGGGGGTCAAGGAAGGAGTTGGCGGAGAGGAAGTCAAGGCAGTGGGAGTAGGCAACACGTTCAAGAAACTTGGAAGCAAATGGAAGGAGTGAGACAGGACGGTAGCTAGAAAGGTCAGAGGGGTTAAGAGTGAACTTTCCGAGGATAGGAGAGACAGTGGCATGCTTGAAGGAGGAAGGGAAGGAGCCATTAGAGAGGGAGAGGTTGATAATGTGCATGAGGGAAGAGGTGACAGTGGAAACAATGGAGGTCAGGATGTGGGAAGGGATGGGGTAAAGGGGGCAAGTGGAAGGGTTGGAGGAGGAGAGCAGGGAGGAGGTTCCTCAAGGGAGGTGGGAGGGAAGGAGGACAGAAGAGAAGGAGGGCGAGGAGGGAGAGGGGAGGGATTAGGAAGAGAAGAGGGGTGGGAAGTGATGTCGAGGTGGATCTTGTCTATCTTGAAGGTGAAGAAGGAAGCAATATCCTGAGCAGAAAGGAAAGACCAAGGAGGAGGACAGGGGGGCTTGAGGAGGGAGTCAAAGGTGGAGAACAGGCGGCGAGGGTTCCGAGAACAGGACTCAATGTAGGAAGCGTAGTAAATCTGTCTAGCGAGGGAGATAGCAGAAGTAAGGGAGGAGAGACAGAATTTGAAGTGAAGGAAGTCAGCATGAGAGTGGGATTTGCATCAAAGATGTTCAGCAGCACAGGTACAGGAGCGGAGGTGGTGGATACTGGGAATGAGCCAAGCACGGGGTTATGAGAGTGGGCAGGGTGGGAGGAGAGTGAAACAAGGGAGTCAAGGGTGGAGGAGAGAGAGGCATTGAAAGCAGTAATGTCAGAGCCAGGAGAGGAGAAGTAGAAGACTGAGGGGAGAAGGGAGGAGAGAGAGGAGGCAAAGCCCAAGGGGTTAATGACCTGCAGGTCACAGAAGAGGTGTGGAGACTGGGAAGAGGAGGGGGGACAGTGGGAGACATTGAAAAAAGCAAAGAAGTGGTCAGAGATAAGATGAGGATTGAAAGAGATATCAGAGACAGAGCAATTCCTAGAGAAGACGGGGTCAAGAGAATGGCCATTAGCATGGGTGGGGGAGTTGGTCCAAAGGTCTCTTCTGTTGAGGGAGGAGGCTAGTGAGAGGAAGTGAGAGATGGAGGATTGGGAAGGGACATCAACGTGAGGATGAGAGTGGGGGTATGAAAACGAAAATGACAGATTTAAATAACAAAAACAAAAATGGCATGGGCAACTGGTGCATGCCTCTAGATCTCAATGAGATCTCTGCCAGTATGAAATCTTGTGAGACAATATAAGATCTGACTGTTCCGCCAGACTTTCAATGAGGGAGATGGGTAGGGTGGGGGGTGGGGGTGAGGATTAGGGTGGGTGGGTTTATTTTGTTTATTCTTTAACATTCCCACATGGTGGAGTGTACTGTTTATATTTATATATTTTTATCTTTCATACTTATTAGCCACCGCAAGAAGCTTTGGCACGAGGGGCGGGGTAAAACTTTGTTAAATAAATAAATCAAAATAAATCTTGTTTAAAATAAAAAAATAAATACTAATAAAAATAAATTACTGCACATGCACTCAGAAACCTTTGATATCTAGGGTTTATGGATGTTCACTAACAGATAGACATTTATGCAAGAGTCGTGTTAGAGTTGTTTATACATGCAGGTAAGTCACAGAGTTTATTGCCCTCCCACATGAGTAGCATCCCATCTAAAAAAACCTGAAGTTGCAGCAGCAGTACAGATCAGAAAACTAGGACTACATACTGAGCTTGACCCACACATCGCTATGATGTTGGGGGTGGTGTCTGAATAACAGGCAACAAAGAAAAAAGCAGACATGATCACTCTCTAGAATGCTCACTAGTTTATTGCCTTTTGAATCAGAGCCAAGACAGTGTATTCTTATTATCTTGGCCTGAGAGAATCACAGCTACATTCCCTTTTAGCTTGCATGGTGATTTTGATGTTACAGAGAATTCCTGAGTTCGGATGTAGTTCACAAACTGTTCAGACACTTGTTTTCATTACAAGTAGGACTATTCACTTAATTAAATGGCCATTGTGAGGCATTGTCTTTGGGGCATGAGGTAATGTTTAGGCTGGAAAGATTCCATCCTGATTCCCTTTACAGATGTGATTGGCCAGTTAGGACACCTATTAATCAAAGGGAGAGGGGTAGGGTGGCTAGAATGCTCCCCTCTCCTGTCTTCCTGGGAGGGGTTGATGTAGAAGTCGTATTCACAGAGCTAGCTTATGGATTTGGGTTAATGCATGGGGGGAGGGGCAGGAAGTGGAAAGACATGCCAATTTCTTCTAATTTTACTTATTAAAAGAGAATGTAGCATTCTTTTAAATACACACCCACACACAATACTAACATAATAATACCAATAATAGAAAAAAACAACATTAATTAGAAACAAAGAAAAGGACAAAACTTTTAAACCTGATAGGATTAATAAGGGGGGAAATTCCCAATCACAACCCAAGCCAGTCATTCTCAGTTCTGTCTCTCTGAATGAGAAAATTTGTGGTGGTCTTTTATTATTCATATCTGAACAACCCATGCTATGACTTGCAACAACAGTAGCAAAATGGTCACGGCCCTAATTGCTGGATGCAAGGTTATGTCCTCCAGTACTGTCCACCAGGAGGATTGGACTTTATTCCCCCACTGTTGCTATCTTTTTAACTTGGAGTCTAGTTAAAGAAATACTGGGAACTAGACACTCCTTAGTGCATGTCACCAGCTCCTTTATTACCAAGTGTAACTTGTTTACTGGGGGAGAAAGAATCATTATGAAATTACTGATGTCTCCTGGGGGAGTGACATCTTCAGTGATAGTGCTGCTTTACATTAACTGTTGCCCAGAATGCATGTGTCCCAATCATCACTACATTTGTTACACGTTTGTGTTATTTTCAACAAATTGTCAGTATTTTGAAGCTAATTGTGTACAACATTTTTCAAGACAAAACATAATATTTGCTCTAATGCGGAAACCCCTCCCCTCCCCCACCCCCCTCCCCAAACTGTATGAGAGGAAGATTATGGCTTCACTCTGTCAGGCTGTGAGGTGACTTTGCTTTCAGAACTTCTACACCAGAGATCTGGTGCCACTTTCCAGAGAGTGATATATCACACTATCATATCTTATCTGAGTGGCTCCCTTAACACTTTGGTAGAGAGATAAATAAGAGTGTTATAATGGTTTAAACAAAATTCTCCAACTAAAAAATGAAATAGCTATCATGAGTCTGACTGGGGAGAAATAGACAAAGTTGTTCAGATGGTATCTTTTATTGGACCAACTTCTGTTAGTTTTTATTACTTAGATGTTAAACTAAAGGCTTGATTGAAGCCTGAAACAGCTCCACAGCAAATTATGTTTTCAGTGGAATGGAGTTCACTGTAGTCCTGTTTCAGTGTGTCTAGACATTTGCAACTGCACAGTAATTCCCTTTTGTTTATTGCACATACACAAGATGGCACTGTCCTGTTGCTACAGCAGATAGCATCATCTTGCACATGTGCAGTAAACAGGGGTGTGCACTTCATTTTCATTACATTGATGACGATAACAAAATTCTTCATTTTTGTTATTGTTATTGCAATAACGATAACGAAGATAAATAATAACAAAATCAATAATGATAACAAAAGTTGTTATTGATTTTGTTATTGTCTAGCAGGTTTTTTTGGAAGGAAATGTCGAGAGGGGAGGAGGGAACAGACATCTCGGAGCCAGAAACAATGTTGAGCTCTTTAACTGGGCCTGTGATGGGAGGAGAAGGACCTGATGGATTTAACAGCTGGCCAATGAGCAGCACAAGCAAGTTCCAGGCAGTTGCATGGTACCCTGTGATTGCTCAATGCCGCCTGCCTCACAGAACCAATTCAATTCAATTTTTATTGTTTTGGCCATTGGCCATACCAAGTAAAAAATAAAATTTAAAAATTGAAAGATAAACACAATATCAAAAACATGATTTAAAATAAACTGTAAATATAGGTAACAACAGTTAACAGACATTAACTCTCAAGATACAAAAGAGCATTTAGGGCTAGCCTTGCACTTCCCGGGGCTTAAGCTGGTGACTCTTGACCCCTGCGACTGATAGAGTAGGTTAGCAAATGATTGATAAGTAATAAACGATTTGGCTAAGAACCATCACCATACAACACAGACCTTAAAAAACAGACTGGTAATAACAATGGATTTCTACCATTCTTTGGTCATAGCCCTTTGTAGTTACCAATTCAATAGACAGTAAACGAGCAGAAATTTACATACCTATGTACCTCTTACATAAAGGCCGGTAAACAGATGGCTCACAAAGAACCCAATTCAAACAGATGGACCTTGTATGCCTCATAGGTTATAATGTAAACTTTTACTCAGAAATTAGCTCTTCAGCAAAAATAAAACAAGAGCAACTATTTAACACCTAAATTGTGTCGACATACGTCAAGGGTGACATTATATCTATAGACAGCCACCTCTTAGCTCCCCCTAGCAGTAGACAAGTACAGAATTAAATCAAGAGCGCCACTGCATTTATATGTGTATAGGCACTGATAGAAAACATTATAATTAACAAAACTTTGTACATAAGCTCCGAAAAGCTTAGTGAGGAAGGGGAGGAGATTTCTAACCTCCATTCGTAGAAGACTACACAGGCTCCAAAGGCAGCAACAGCCCTAGATCTAGAAGAATCACAGCCCTCTAAAAATAGTTGGACTCGAATATTCTCAGGCAAACCAACTGGAATTGATTGGATAAAAAATTACAATATATTTATTCCTCAAGAGATTGTACTTAGGACAATATAATAATATGTGCTTATTAGACTCGAGGGCTGCCATATCGCAATGTGGGCAGAGTCTTTCTGCCCTCGGGATTTTCCTATATCTGCCCTGTAGAATGGCTGAGGGAAAAACATTACAACGCATAAGCATTAATGCTCTTCTCTGAGGCCAGTTTGTCCACTTAATTAACTATTCTAGTGGGGAGGAATTAAGGTTACTAGTGGCATAGTCAGGTCCAATCTTTTGAGCAAATAGAGCAGAGTTTTCCAATTGCAATTCCTGATCATAAACTCTCCTCTGAATCAGAGAAATAGCTCCTGTAGGGCCCAATGGGTGAAGGATTTCTTTTGTGAGGCCCAGTTTGTATAGGTCCTGCTCGACTAAGTCCGACCAGTAGCCCTTTGTATTCTCACCAGCAATAAATATCAAAAGGGAGGAAACCAGCAATGAAAAGACTACTACCTTCAGCCAGAATTTGAAAATCATTGTTTGAGCCTGTGATCTCATAGCTGTTTCTGCTCTCAAGATCATCTGAGGTACACACATTGGGAGGCCGAGAACTGAATGGAGAAATGCATTCTGGATACCCTCCACTTCCCCAGGAAGGGGTGACTCCAAATGGCCACCACATATAAGAGCTGAGGAATCATCTTGACTTTAAACAAACGTAGGACGGGTCCTACAAGTTTACCGCCCTGGGAGTAAAAAAAAAAGTAATTGCACTAGACGTTTTCCGGGCCTGCAACATAGCTATCTCATAGTGTGGGGACCAACCTCAGGTCACAGAAAAGACAACCCCCAAATATTTAAAGGTTCGTACCTGCTCTATTTTAGTGCCAACCATATACCAAGGGCATTGGCAATAAGGGCGGCCTGCAACACGAACCTTAGTCTTAGCATGGTTAATAGACAAATTTTTCTGCTTGTGGTAAATTGCAAATCTCTGCATGCTTCGGTGTAAGCCAACCTGCGATATCAAAAGAAGAACTGTATCGTCTGCATAAAGAAGTAGGGATAACCTCCCGGGAGCCTAGCTTTGGGGCATGTAGACTATCTATTGACATGAAAAGCGGTAAGTCATTGAGAAAAAAATTAAAAAGTGCTGGGACTAATATGCAGCAATGCCGCACTCCTGTTTCAAGGGGCAAGTCCTTAGTGAGAGAACGATTAGGGGCAACATGAACCAGGAGTGTGTTATTATGATGGAGTTTGACCATTAAGAACAACAGATGGCCATCAATAGAAGAACCTTTTGTTTTTATCCATAGACGCTCCCTATCAACAGTATCAAAGGTTGCCCTCGGATCAGTGAAGCAGCAAAACATAGGAATTTTTGGTTGGGATAGAGCAACCTCACAGAACCAATCATGGGGGTTCTGGAGAAGGCACTGCAACCCTTTATGTTGCAAGGCCAGGCTGTTTGACTCTTGTTCTGTGTTAGCTCTTCTTGCTGTGTCAGGTTGCATTTGCAGAACTCTGGTGCTGCTTGCACTAAAAATGTTCCCCAGCCCTCAGTGTTATACCTTACCTTTCCTTATACCCTTTATTTTACCTTTTTCCTTTCCCCTGTCTGTCTGATAGATAGATAGATAGATAGATGTTTATCAATATTAGGGATGGGCAAACAGAATGCAGTTTGGATGTTCAGATGTTCGGTCATTTGGTTTGAAACCCGAGTTCGGGTTTGATGGTTCGGTTCAGTCGAGTTTGGGTTGGCCGAACTTGGCCGAACAGTCAACAATAGCGCTATCAAAACCAAAACAGAAACAGAAATGAAACCGAAACTGAAACCTATTTTTGCCCCCGAAAAGACGTTTTTCCTGCCCCCGAACTCATACAAACTCATCCGAACACGACCGAACTGTTTGGTCATGTGAGAGTTCGGTTCGGACGTTTGGTTCGGACATCCAAACAGACCGATTTCAGTCTGAACTCCGAACATCCGAACCGCGTTCGCCCATCCCAAATCAATATAGATACTTAGATAGGAATATATTGCATATAGTTTATTTTGTTAGGTGTAGGTTTAGGTTAGACATACATATTACTAATTTTTCATATTGTCATTCTGCACTTACTATTACTACTGCATTATAAAGAGAAAGGGAAGGGGGAGTATAACTTCTGAAAAGTCTGGAGCAGGTGTCTGCTGGCACGTCTGCCACTGGTGGCAGCCCACAATGAAAATGATACTGAAAACAAAATCTTCATAATCGCTCAAAATAGATACTGATACCAATAATGAAATCGATAACAAAAATAAAATTTAATTAATAATGATAATAAAAATGACAGTTTTTAATAATGAAAAAGAAAAATAACATGGGTCCTTGGTGCACACCCCTAGGAGTAAAGAAAGACAAAAAAAGTGCATGCACAAGATGGTGGAGGGGGAGCAGTCAAAATAGACTGCAGACATCCAGTGCAACCAAAAATCTATGCTAGATCTTTGCAGCCCATTCAAAAATGTGGCTGAACAGGGTGTGCATGTCATTTTTGTTATTACAATAATGATAATGAAAATTGTCATTTTCATTATAGTTATTGTAATAATGAAAACAACAAATAATAATAATGAAAATAGAAATAAAATTACTTTTTGTTTTTGAAATAAAGGGGGAAAACTGAAAAACGTATTTACGGCTATAACATTATTGATTCTTATTCAATTCTGATGAAACTTAGGAGTATTGTACCCCCAATGGAGAGCACTATGTGTACCAATTTTTGAAACAATTAGATAATGAGAACTGATTGTAGAAGTGATTTAATGTTGTGAATTTAAGAAAAGCTCTATACATATTCATGGTTACACCTTCTTTATCAGTTTTCATGGAAACTTCATTCAGTTTTCATGGAACCTGGGAAGAATATGTCCCTCCATAAGCTTATCACTCCTGCCAAGTTTCAGAAGGCTTGAATAAAGGGTCATTATGGTATAAGACAATAATTTGAAAATACATTTCCAGATGTACCATTTGTATATTCCATCCTGTTGGCAGGAATGTATAACACCTTCCCTGTCATCTTTGCCAAACCACAGGAAAATTTGATAAAAGGTCCCAATTTTATAAGCAATTAAATTTGTCCCCTTGAAGACCATTATTCAGATAAATAGCAGCACATGCAGTGCCAGTCAAGGGTAGGCACCTGTCATGGCAGGGGGAGGGAGGCTGTAGGAGTGAAAATGGGGAGCAACCCAAAAGACTGACAGACACATTCACTGGCAAATTACTGAATGCCTCCAGCTTTACAGGACCAATTGGTAGTGGCTTTGAGACTTCTGCCCTCAGGTAGACGTAGAAGGGAGATAACTGGGACTTTGGGGATAGCATCCCAGAAATCAGGACACATAGTTTACACATCCAGGCTGGCTAATTATCATCACAATCACATCCTGCAGCACTGTGACAGAGGACATAAGAGAATCTCTATTGGCTCTTTCTTAAATAGATGCTTCTGACTTCTCAGTAACAAGTGAGGGAGAGATGTTGGGATGGTCACAGCACAGAATGAGGATATTTGTTTGATATTTCTGCTGGCCAATTGACATCACAAACCAAACTTATACCACAGTGACACATTAGAGAATCACTGGAATAGGCTCCTTTTCTGCATATGCTGTGCAGGTATATAAAATTGGGACCCTTTATCACATCTTTTGGATATTTGGCAAAGGTGATCATGAAATTTGAATATACATCCCTGCTAAATTTCATGTACACTGCTTGGACTACAAAGATGTTACAGTTGGACATACATTTATAAGTTAATGGCTTATACCACCAGGAACCTTTATCCAATCCTTCTGAAAGTTCGCAGAGATAGAAAATATGGGAAGTGGTATAAACTTGAAAAGTTTCATCAACATTAAATGTGATGTAAAGACGTTGAAGCTAAGAATGTTTATAAAGATTTTTGCAAAATAATATAATTCAACTGCTTATAAAATTGGATTCCTTTATCCACTCTTTTTGGAATTTGGTACACATAATGCCTTACATGGGAGGCATAATAACTCAATTTTCCAGCCAAATATAATGAAAAATAAAAATGTTAAAATAAAAAATGTGTTTTCTATTGAAACCAATCCTAGCATTTAACCTTTCTAAGTACAACTCTTCATCATCAATTCCCCTCCGTATTCAGCATGGTAGGAGTTTGGTGGAGCCCCTCCCTCCTAGGAACAAAGGAGATGAGGAGGGTAGGAGTGGCTGCTGCTAGGGGATGGGAAGTTGAGGTTGCGAGAGTCAGGAGTCCTGGGCGCCATTTTAGGCTCCCTGCTTCACGCCTCATTTGGCTGGGCGTGGGCAAGGAGAGAAGACATGCAGTGGGGTGGTGCGGCAGGGACCAAGCCACATGCCTCCAACTGCAGCTGAAATAGTGCCGGGTGGTAAGTCGGGGTGGGATTGTACTCCCCCTCCTCTCCCCCAGAGTTTAGTGAGCCCGTCTTCACCGGCAGAACAAAAGGACCTCAGGCCGTGGGGTGAGGTGGGCAGAACCTGGTGCCAGGTGGGGAGTGTGGCAGGATTTTACCCCCCCTGGCGTTTCAATTGGGGTGCTCTTCGCCGGCTGGGGGGGATCGGTTTTCAGGCCGTGCGGTGGGAGGCAGGCCGGAACCAGGCAGCTAACCCCCTGACCCTCTTCAGAATTTCAGAGCAGGGTGGGAGAGGGGAGGCCTTGCCTCCCCGTCAGGGGGAGATTGTGTCCCGAGACGGGCATCTTTTGGAGCGACAGGCCCCTCCCCCCCTCCACCTGCAATACCCCCCTCCCCACCCCTCATCTGGGGTGTGAAGTAGGAGGCACGGCTCTGGCTCAGGAGGGTTGACTCCCCCTCCAGGCAGCCCCAGAAAACTGAGAGACAGGAGGCAGTGGAGATTCCCCCCCTCAAACAGTGACCCAAGGCCCCTTTCCTGAGGGGACCTGACCCAGATGGCTTGTGTACTGCCCCCCTGCTACATGAAGTAGGAGGCTGGGCTGTGGCTCAGGTGAGTTGACTCTCCCTCAAGGCATCCCCCAGCAGATGGAGAGATGGGGCAGTGGAGATGTTCCCCCCTCAAGCAGTGCCCCCAGGCCCGTGCCTAAGGGGCCTGACCCAGAGGGCTTGCGACCGGAGGTTTGAGGGGAGACCTTCTACATCAAGGGACAGTTAACCCCACTTGACCAACACCTAGCGTAACCAGAGCTACAGGGTAGGGATTACATCGAGCAAGGTGGTAAGATGGCCCCTCACACACGCAAGGGCCAAAAGAAGGCCCCGACTAAGAGGTCTGAAGGGCCTCCCTCCAAAAGGGCTAAAGATAAAAGGGGGAAGCAGGGAAGTGCCACCCAGGAGGCAGTCCTCCAAGCCATGCAGGCTCAGTTAGCCAGCTATCAGACCCACATAGAAGTGCTGGAAGTGGGTCACGAGCAGTCCACTGATCATGAGAGTGGCGTGCAGGCAGCTGTGAAGACTAACGCAGCAGGGGTTGCTACCCTGGGCAATGGGAAGGGCAAGCATCTCCAGGGGAGTGGGAGGCAGCGGGCCCTCCCATCTCGTTATAAGGACAAAGAGCCAGGGCCCAGCAGATGGATGGAGGAATCCCTGCACAATTACCAGGCGCAGATCGATGGTCTCTGACAAGACATGCAGGTGCTGACGGAAAGCTTAGAGGTGGCTCAGCGGAGACACTGGGGGCCCAGGGGCCCCAGGTCCCTGCGTGAGCGCAAACCTATGGAAGGTGAGCAGGTCGATGATGGCTGGTGGGAGGGGGACAGCGACCAGTGGGGGGTGAGGCCTGGCATGGGGCAAGAATAAGAACTCCCAGCAGGCACATGTATGCAGGGGGAGTGGGGCCAAAATCAGCCCCAGTCTTGTTGCGAATGGGGGGTTACCCTGGTGGGCCAGGCATGAACTGCCATGGCGGTGGCTGTGGACAATGCCCAGCCTATGGGTGCAAATTGGTAGCACAGGTATGGGGAACAGATAGGTGCTATATGGATTCGGCAAAGCGATGCAGCAGCCACAAGGAGGAGCCCCACCCCTTGTCAGGAGGGTACGCTGATGTGTCAGCTCCCCTTGGCGAGCATTTGCTTCAAGCCACTAGAGAAAAGATCTGGAGTGGGGAATATATCTCTCTCTCCTTTTCAGTGACCCCCATCCCTGACCCCAATGATAAAGAGGAGAGGAAAGAGAAGGAGAAATTTAAAAAGCCAAAGGCGGAGCACACCTGGCAGCTGCCTACACCATCTATATGGGCATGACACTTGTTAAGTTCCCCGAGCATGGACTAGAGTTAATCAAGTACTCAGATATTGTACGCTGAACCTTTGATACGGGCGGTCCTGGAGCATGGCTGCGCTACGACGAATCATTCCATCGTAGGGCAGCCAACAATCCGCACCTTCGCTGGGATTTGCATGCCCATGACATTTGGCTGGAATGCATCAGCTGTTCCAGATATGCCCCGCGGTTGGATAGCGGCCATGTGCTGTCCCGCGCAGGGAGCATGCAGCAGACCGAAGGGGGACAGAGAGGCAGAGCAAGGCAGTCAACAGGAGGGCCAACTTGCTGGGACCTTAAAGATGGAGGCAGATGTTTTCAGGGCCAATATAAATTTAAGCACATGTGCAAATAGTGCGCGGGTGATCACGCTGCCTCCGGGTGCACGCAGTTCCAGCAGTATGGATCTAGAAACCATGGTGCCGACAGGCAATAGACAGACCCCCACCAGCCAAGAGGGAGCAGCCCAAGCAGTGGGGAAGGGCACCAACCCTGGTACGGCATGAAGCACTGTGGGTGGCCACTCGTGGCTACCCTGACTGCCAGACAGCTGACTATGTTGTAGAAGGATTCAGGCAGGGTTTCAGGATCCTGACTGAGGACCCCCATTATCATCTCGGCTAGTAACTTGAAGTCCACAATAGGGAACGAGCATCTGGTCCAACAAAAACATGATAAAGAGGTCAGGGTGGGGAGGATTCAGGGTCCTTTTGAAGGGTTGCCTAGCCCCACTCTGCATATATCCCCCTTGAACATAGTGCCTAAAAAGACCCGGGGGGAATTTTGCATGATTCACCACTTGTCCCACCCGAGGGGGGAGTCGGTGAATGATGCGATCCCACCTGAGCTGTGCTTGGTAAGGTACGCATCATTTGACTTGGCAGTCAAAATGGTGCGTGCCTGCAGACGGGGGGTCCTTCTCACGAAGTGCGATATCAAGTCTGCGTTTGACTTCTTCCTGTGCATCTCGAGGACTTCGAACTCCTGGGTATGCAGTTCTGAGGTAAGTTTTACTTTGACAAGGCAATGCCCATGGGATGTTCCATCTCATGTGCGGCCTTCGAAAAGTTCAGCACTATCTTTGAATGGATCACGTGCCAACGCGCAGGGCAGAGCTCGATCACACACTACTTGGATGATTTCCTCTTTGCGGGTAGGGCGGGAACCTCCGAATGTTCATGGGGAATGCAGGCATTTCAGGACATGGCCAAAGAGCTGGGGGTGCCGTTGGCGCCCGAAAAAACAGAGGGACCGACGACTAGATTAACTTACCTTGTCATAGAGCTGGACACTGAATGATCAGTGTCCAGATTGCCAGATGACAAGCTCCGAATCCTTAGAGAAATGGTAGCGGCTGTAGCAGGTGCCCCGAAGGTAACAATTAGACAGTTGCAGTCCCTTATGGGCAGCCTCAACTTCACCTGCCAAGTCATCGCACCGGGGAGGGCATTCATGTCTCGCTTATATGCCCAAACAGAAAGCGATCGACCCTCGCATCACCATATCTGAGTGACTAGGGTGATGCGGGAGGACCTGGAAACCTGGGAGTCATTTCTGCAGGGATATAACGGAGTGAACTTCTGGCAGCGGCGACTCCTCTTGGAAGCGGATCTCCAGATTCACTCTGATGTGGCAGGATGCCATGGTTTTGTGGTCTACTTCAGAGGTATGTTGTGCTCATCCCCATGGCCAGAGGCATGGGAGGCACAGGGCCTAACCCGTGACTTAATATTCCTGGAGTTCTTCCCCATAGTGGTGGCGGTAGAACCGTGTGAAGCGTAATTCACCAATCGGAGGGTCTTATTCTGGTGCGATAACATAGCTCTCATTCACGTCATTAACAAACTATCCTCGAAATCAGAAAGGGTGATGCGACTGGTTTGGCACTTTGTTCTCAAGTGCCTATGGGCAAACATTTTGTTCATGGCTAGACATGTCCCCAGGATTGATAACAGCATAGCCGACACCCTTTCTCGATTTCCAACAGACCGTTTTCACCAGCTAGCACCAGACACCGGGGAGGACCCCAAGCCATTTCCGAGGGACATGTGGAGCCTTGGATTATAAACTTATATAAGGCAGTGCAGGGATCCCTCACACCCAGAACCAGGCAGGCCTATGAATCGGCAATGACAGAATTCCAGGAATACAAGTCAGGGAAAGGTTGGGAACTCAGTTTCCCATCCCTGAGGGACATATGCTGCAGTTTGCTCTCTGGCTCAGGCAACAAGGTTTGGCACAGCGGCCATTTCTTTTACGAGCCGTATGACTGGTTACCCCTCTCCCGACAACGGCTTTTTTATGAGCCATTTAAAGGAGAGCTGGGCCAGATGTACCCCCAAAACACCGGACTCCAGGGCCTCTATTACCCCCCCAGCTGCTTTATAGTATTAGTCAGGCGTTACAGACGGTGTGTCGCTTGAGCAGAGAGGTAGTGCTTTTCATGGCCATATTCCATGTAGCGCTATTCGGGGCCTTTCGGATCAGCGAGATAGTCCCTCAGTCCAGGGCGGACAGGTCGGGTGCAGCCCTCCAGATCCATGACGTGAGCTGGCACAGAAAAACCCTACTGTTACATTTATGAAGGTCAAAGACTGACCAGAGGGGAAGGGGATGGATTGTCAGGCTTTGCCCTTCAAATGATGACCGTACGTGTCCAGTGGAGGCAATGGAACAGTATTTAGCATCCCCACCGAAGGCGAGGGGCCCATTGTTTCTCCACGGGGATGGTACCCCACTGACACGGTATCAATTTGGGGCAGTCCTTACCATGTGTGTAAAGGAAGCCGGCCTCGACCCAGTTTGTTACACCACCCACTCATTTAGGATAGGGGCAGTGTCAGTTGACGCAAGTATAGGACTGCGAAGGAACCAAATACAACAAATAGGGAGGTGGTGGTCTGGAGCATACCGCCAGTATGTTAGGAGTACTGAACCAAGGAGGTGGGGGCAAGCGGGAACAACGGGGCAACAGAATAACTCTGATTTCTCTTCCAGATGTGTCAACTCAGCAGGGCTGGAAGGTGGTGTGGATCGTCGGCCACAGCATCGTACATTGGGCAGGGAAGATGGCTGCACACAGCGGGTTGGGAACCCAGCTGGGCCTAGGTGACCGCGCAGATATAATCTGGCTGGTAAGCACGGGATGCTGTGGGAGCAATTGCTCCCAACGCTGACTGCAGCGAAGGAGAAATTCCCAGCACCAGCAGTGACAGTGGTTCATCTAGGGGAAAACAATCTCCCTAGGTGTACAGGGCTGTGGCTGATGAAGAGGGCAAAGGCTGATTTGAGTATGATCCAGGACCGGTTCCAAGGGTGCACCCTAGTATGGTCAGAAATGCTAAAGAGAAGAGTGTGGACTAACGCTAAGTGCCCGGGCAGGGTAGATAGGGCCAGAAAAAGAGCAAATGGGGAAATTGGGGCTTGGCTGCAGAGGGCAGGAGGGGCTGTCATCTGTCAGAAGGAGATCAGTTATGACAGAGATCAATTATTTAGGAGTGATGGGGTCCATCTGTCGGAGACTGGATGCAATTTATATCTCGGGGCCCTGAAGCGCAGCCTAAAAGGAATCCTGGAAAATTGAATTGTTGGCGGTGAACCAGCCAAGCAGAGTTGGCGGTTCTTGTGGCGGTAGGCTGACTTCAGGCCAATTGTTAAAAGTTGTAGTTGGTAGCATAGGATTGAATAGAAACATCTCCAGAGATGGTCATAGGCCATGCATAGCCGCTCAGTGCGGGCCACTGTATGGTCAGCCCAAGGATGAGAGGCAAACGGCCGGACCCACTGGGCGGACCATGTACCAAACAGTAGGTTACAGTGTCCTCACCCTTGTTGTTGTTTAAACCCTGCCCTGAGGGGCAAAAGGGGTAGGTATGAGCAACCTGCTCCGGCCCGGGGGAAACCCAGTGGCTGGGGTAGGGGTTAAGTTAATAAAGTTGGGGAAGTTAGGGCACAGGAGGATTGCCCTCAGGCTTAACCTGAAGAGATGGAAAGAAGGAGCAATAAGTAGACCGGTTATTGCCAGGTGTTTGGGGGGGGAACCTCCTGTTGTCTGGGTAACAGTTAGGAACAGGATGGATAGGACCCCAGTTCAAAGGGGGAAGTGGGAGGGCTACCCCTTCCCCCTTTTCTTGGTTATCAAAAAAGAGTGTGGCCGTTTAAACCCAATTAATGTGTCCTCGTTTTCTTTGGGGGGGTGTGGCGACAAACCCATATTTGTTACATTAATAATTAATTCAGTAAAGTTACTGTTATTAACTTAAATTTGAGTTTAACTTCAACATATATATAAACACATGAGTAAGCACAAGAAGTTTCATTGATTGCTCATATGTCGACACTTAAATATGGGTTTAAGTAGCTTGGTGACCTGATCAGTTCCAGGCAAGATTGAGTCCTGCCATGTGTGAACATGTTTGATTTCTTACTGGCAATTTAAGCATTCTCTTTTAAATATTCAGTTTCTCTTGCTCTGTTGGAGGATCCACCATCGTTATTAATGAGCCTATAAAATGCACAGTCATCTCCTGATGTTGTCTTAGAGTTTCTCGGCTCTGGATGCATCCTCGATTTTTCTGGGTTTTCTGGGGTAGAGAAAGGGTGCAGCCTGGAGGGGGTTTTCTGGGCTTTTCTTAAGACTACTTAAGGAGCTCTCCTGTCCCTTTTCTGATACAGCCCACCTGTGATGTTAAGAAGCTCCAAATAGGATGAGTATACCTCTTCCTCACCCTTTTCTGATGTGGGCTATCCCCAGTCCTCTTTGAAATGTTGAGGATCATGATCCTCCAAGGGGCATGCCCACATCAGAAAGGTGGGGGAAACACCCTTTCCCCCACCCCTTTTTTGGCATGGTTCTACCCCTGTTGGAGCAAAAGTGTTCAGAAACGTGGCAACCCTAGCTATTAATCAACATAATCAAGGGATGAAATCTCACACTCGTGGTATTCCTAATAGTAAGATTGTCAGTAGTTGGGAGTGAGAACAGGGGACAGATCACTTCACAACTGCCTTGTTTCTATGCATTTTTCTTATGTATAGAAACCCAGAAAGATATGCCACAGACTAATTTTATTTTAAGACATCAGATCCAATGCTTATATTCTAAGTCATTCGTAGAACAATGAAAATTAACAATTATACAAAATGTAATTGTAACAGGGGCCTAGTGCTGGCAACACCCAGAGGTATTCACCTATTTGTGAAGACAATAGCAGTGGCCTGGGTTATTGTCAGCTACTAAATGGTGTATCCACCTGACTTTTGGGGAAATAGGACAGAAACACCTAAGCAATTTCTTGTCAGGCCCTTATGTCTCCTCATTTATCTATTACCTTAACATGTACTCATCAGGTACCTCTTACGATTTATGATTATATCAAACAAACAATATGAATTTTATTTACAGAACTAGAATGATAGGAATGAGGGAAGTGAACAGGGGTGTGTGTGTGTCAGGAAACAACATGTATCTAGTAAACAGTTTTCATTTACAACAAGCAATCCCCTTTTCTGGGCAGGAAAGCTCTTTGTTTGGTCTACGTCTGACTCCAGACCACTGGCCCAGGAACTGGGGAGTGGTGCAACATTTCCCTGATGTCCTTACGACAGGCTCAGTCTAGCTCTGTCACTGTCCCTACCACATGGTTGAGCTTTGGTCCTGTCAAAGCTGGGCACTTTTTCTACTCTGCCAGGAGTTCTTTCGTCTTAAGGTCCCAGGCTTCGACCTGCCACCTGCTCCCTACAGGGTCTCAAAGAAAAATACATACTTGTGGAGAGAGATGAAAGGGTCTACTGATGTCACATGCTCCTCTTCAGCCTGTCAAATGAGGGCACTAGAATGATCTCAGGATTTCTCCTCACCCACTCTCTGCTCCTTTCCATTCCAAGATAGAGGCCACACACCCCTCTGAGTCCTCCCAGGACACTGCTTCTTTAACGAAAGGAGCCTGGTCACAATGCTGTTCCAGGTGCAGCTGCTCAGAGGTTTTCTGATAGCAAACCAACAGAAACACAGCCTTTACTTTGCTGGGTATGTGGTACATAATATTCTTTATAAGTATTGCAATTAAACATGTAGGGGAAATAAGTGGTATAGGATATTGAGGCAATGCAATATGTAAGCTGTTAGAGCAAAGTTCAACTCCTGCCTACACGAGAATTATTTCCTTGACTATATTGTAGTTATTCTGCATTTACTCAAATGAAACTCAGGGCAGAGCTGTGTCTGAGGTCTTCAGAACAAAGGAAAAGAGAGAAATCTATAGCTCCAATCCTCAAAGTCTAGTGCAGAAATGAGCTCCATTCACTCTGATAGGAGCCAAGGTAGCACTTTGAAGGTTGATGCCTATAGGTGCAATCCTGTGGTCAGTGTAAGCCACCCGCAGGTGCAGTGCTAAGCCAGACGGTGGACACTCTGGTGTGCATGTATGCGGGGCAAAGGCACAACCCATGCCTATGCGACCCCCCGAGCCCATACAACCTGTAGCCCAGGGGATGGAGCAGGCACGCCTTCTGCTCCATCCCCTGGGCCATGGGGTGTGTGAGTTCAGGGTGTCTGTGTGTCGCATCAGCAGGGGTCACACCTTTGCCCTACACTGCTTGTTGTGTGCATAGTGCATGTGCACGTCTGTGCACAGATGTTTATTTATTTAAAATTTATATCCCACCCCTCCTACCCACATGGAAGCCCAAGGCAGTGAACAACAATCAATAAAACAATAATAAAATAATTAAAACAATTAAAAAATACAATATGCGGAGAACGCCTCCACCCCCCACCCCTACCCCTCGCCAAAGGCCTGACGGAACAGCCAGGTCTTACATACGCACCAAAATAGTAGGAGAGTGGGAGCCAACTGAGCCTCCTCCGGAAGTGAATCCCACAGCACAGGGGAGGCCACCAAAAAATATCTAACATCGGTGGCCACCCGCCTCACCCGGGGAACCTCCAAAAAGGCTCCCACGGATGACCTCAAGGGTCGCACGGGCACATGGGGAGTGAGGCAGTCTCGCAGATAAGCAGGGCCCAGGCCATGAAGGGCTTTAAAGGTTAAAACCAGCACCTTCAACCTGGCCTGGTGCTTTATAGGCAGCCAGTTCAGAGCCCAGAGCACCGGTGTCATGTGCTCCCTGTGACCCGCCCCCGTAAGGAGATGGGCCACGACATTCTGCACCAGCTGAAGCCTCTAGACCAGATTCTTGGGCAGCCCCACGTAGAGTGTGTTGCAGTAATCCAGCCTCAAGGTGATGAAAGCATGAATGACAGTGGTGAGATCAGAATCTGAGAGATACGTCCGAAGCTGCCAGACAAGATGTAACTGCTGAAAAGCACTCCCCGCCAGAGCCACAACCTGAGATTCCAGGCTGAGCTGCGAATTGAGGAGCACACCCAGAGTGTGCACTTGAGAGGCAATGGGAAGGTGAACCTTCCCCCCCCAACAAGAGGAAATTCAACCACCTCCAGGTCCCCGAAGCCCTTCCCATTACCTCCATCTTGTCAAGATTCAATTGCAGATGGCTCGACCTCATGCAAGCCCCCACAATTGACAGGCACTGGGAAAATAAGGAAACTGCATGGTCTGGGTTGATGGAAAAGGAGAGGTAGAGCTGAGTGTCATCAGCATACTGATGACACTGCATGCCCTGAAACCCCCTCACGATCTCCCCTAACGGCTGCATATAGATGTTAAACAAGAGAGGGGACAGAATGGCACCCTGCGGGACTCCACACGTGAGGTCCCGGGGGGAAGACGTACATTTCCCCAAGAACACCCATTGAGTTCTCCCGGCGAGGAACTAATGAAACCAGTCCAAGACCATCCCGCCAATCCCAGCACAGTCCCATAGGCGAGTCACCAAGGTTTCGGCCTTGGTATGGTACAGAGATGGCCTTTGTGGACGATCTCCATTTGGCATTGGACCAGGGTTGTCAGACCCTACTGGTCCTGCTAGACCTTTTGACTGCATTCAACACAGTCGATCATGATTAGGAATGGGCAAACAGAACACGGTTCGGATGTTCAGTTGTTCGGTTCGAAACCCGAGTTCATGTTCGATGGTTTGGTTCAGCCAAGTTCGGTGTCGCCGAACTTGGCTGAACATTAAAAAATAGCGAAATCGAAACCGAAACGAAATCAAAACCGAAACCTAATTTTTGGCCCTGGAAAGATGTTTTTCCTGCCCACGAATTCATCCAAACTCATCCGAACATGACGTAACTGTTCGGTCGTTCAAGAATTTGGTTCTGATGTCTGAACAGACCGAGTTCAGTCCAAACTCCGAACATCCGAACCGCGTTCGCCCATCCCTACTCATGATCAACTATGTTGAATACAGCCGAAAGGTCTAGCAGGACCAGTAGGGTCTGACAACCCTGGTCCAACGCCAAATGGAAATCGTCCACCAAAGCCACCAAGGCCATCTCCGTACCATACCAAGGCCGAAACCCAGACTGACAGGGATCAAGGAAACCGGTGCGGTCCAGATGTTCCTGGAGCTGCTGTGCCACAGCCTGTTCAATAACCTTCCCTAAAAAGAGAAGGTTAAGGACTGGCCGATAACTGGCAGGAGCATCAGCATCAAGTAGGGGTGGGACACCGGGAAGAATACCGGGTACCGGATATACTGGTATCAGTTCTCCCTGGTACCAGATTTACCGGTATCGGCACACCGGATTTTTAACTTTGCCGCGGTACCAGATTTTTTACATTGCGGCTATTAACTTTAATGGCCACAGTGTAAAAAATCCGGTACCCCGACCAATGTTAAAAATCCGGTATGCCGGTACAGCTAAACATCAGATTTATCGGATTAAACCGATACACCCAAATACTGGCAATATCGGATCTTGGGAGAACCAGAATTTCCACCCCTAGCATCAAGAGATGGTTTCTTTAGCAGGAGCCTAACCACAGCCTCCTTGCTCTTGCTCACAAGTAGGGGCACGAACAGATCCCAACAAGGACTCCACCATCTAAAACTGTTCCCCACAAAACAGGATAGGAAAGGGCATCCATAGCCCCAAGATAATCCTCTGCAATAACTGCGGTACTGAAATTGTGGTGGATGCGAGCGATCTTATCTACAAAGTGTTCTGGCCATGCACCTTGTGTATGCGTGGCTTATGCTGGCCACAGGATTTCACAGTATGTCTTTAAAATAACGTTATCTGTTGCTAGTGCTGAACTGAGCTATCACAGTGAAAGCTATTTCTGTCGGACACAGACCATTCACCTGTGTTCTCACAATAAGGAAACTTACCAGCTTTTTCACTATTTTTTCTAGTTCTTGTTTGTTAATTGCCTTTGTTTGGTACTTCTGTTCATTCTCCCTAGTCAGGAGCAACCACATATCACACAGACTTCCATACATGCTGTTTATATTTGCTTGCGTATGATCACAAGTTCACTATGCAAGGTTCAACACTTCCATAATCGGTCCTTGTTTTGGTTCCTTGTAAAGTATGTTTGGATTGGTGTATTTCAAGGGCTAGCCATTGTTTTCTGATTTCTGATTTGAAAACTGAAAAAAAAAAATCACAAATATAGAAAATACCAAACAATACTGCAAATTATCCCAAATACAGAAAATAACTGCAAAACACAAAAACATGGTGGATAATCACAAGCACTAATCTTGAAAACACCAGAAGCGGGGATTCAATGGATAGTGAGGAAATACAGACACTCAAAATTGCTCCTGAAAGGTAAGTTTTTCTTGATGGTACAGGAACAGTCATTCTCACCTCAGCTCTATCTGCTGTTAAGTTGAATTATTCCTGACAGTATAATACAGTAGAAAAGAGGAAAAGAATTTAAAGCCTGCCAAGGAAGGCTCCCAGTGGTCAAGTATCATGTAATGAGCTATGACTGGGTTATCATCACATTTCTCTGACTGTTCCCTGTTTGCAGAAAGCAGCAAACTAAATGTGATTACCCTTTCTGCCTGAATTTGACATGTTGGCATCTTAATGTTTCCTTTTGTTAGCAACTGAATGGCTTATGGAATAGGCTGAATAGGCTGAATATATATTTTATACAGAGTGTTATACACCTGAGGACTGAAACAGATTTGATAAGCTTTCCAATGATTCCAGACTAGGTTTCACCATTTCACTCAGCTTGTGTTGGGGGAGAAGGACCTGTACATCCTTGACCCCTGTCACATAAAGAAGCACCCTCTGAGGGGCAGAACAGTTCACCAGACATGGCTGGACACTGCCATCCTGCATTGAGGAGGTGGGGCCAAGTCAAGGCTCTGCCTATTCCTTGCCCCAATCTATCCTCATGGGGGTTACTGAGCTTTCCTCACAAACTAACTCAGAAATAGGAGTGCAGTGGGTAGGTCATTTCATACCCACAGGTAATACTCATATTTTGAGGGACCACCACCTGATGGATTTACCTGGCCCCCATCAGGAGCCTGGATGCCCCAAAATGCGGGTCTTTCTAGGATACCCAAGGAAGGTCCTGCCCCTACCTGATCCCCGGGCTGACTCACCCACCCAGCTGTGCCACTGCTCCCAGTGCTCCTCTGGCCACTTCTTCCTGCACTCCTCCCACTCCGGCCCATGGTCATGCAGTTCAATTCAATTCAATTTTATTAGGAAAGTTAACTCTCAACGTCATCCAGATAAATTACAAAACAATTCACAATAATAATAAATTAATCTTAAACAATTATAAAATAAAATCTACATCTTCAATCAACACTTGAATATAAACATTTTTCTAGTACGTTGAGCACATAGGGCAAAAGAGACTAGTCTGGACACAAAAGGTTCCTTATATTGTTGAAATAGCCGAATCAATTTTTCTACTTTAGAGAAATGCAAAAGGACTTCTAGAAGAGGAAATAACAATTGATCTCTGATTTCTCCATAAAGAGGATATTCGAGTACACAATGTACTGTATCCTCTCACACATTTGGAGATAAAGGACAAGTTTCTTTCATTTTGGGGAATACCCTTTCTTTGGCTCTCCAGCATAATCCTCAGCTTTTGTTCCATTCTCAGCCTGGTAAGTGCCATCCTCTGAGATTTGTTTAGATGTTAAATGTAAAATGTTAAATACTTTTCTGGCCCCTCACCCCCTTGCCATAAAATGTACAGTGGCGTGACTCGTGAAAAGCACACATTAGCCAGGTCTTCCTGGTGTGCTATATCTCTTATTCTTTGGAACATCAAGGATTTGTCCTAAAGGGAAATCAAACACGAGTGATCAGAAGCCAAGTAGCCTAAGCCCATCTGATGTACTAGCTTAGTCACATACGATATCCAAGGAGATTTGTATCTTGGCTGGCAACCCAGGTCCTCAAGCAAGCACATCTTGGGAATTCTATTTGGGGAATATTTCAAGATCATGACCCAGAAAGATAACAATCTAATGTTAATTTTGGTTAATATAGCTTCTAGGGGTGGGACACCGGTGAGAATACCGGATACCGGATTTATCGGTATCGGATCTCCCCAATATCAGATTTACCATTATCAGCATACCGGTTACTTAACATTGGCCAGTTTACCAGTTTCTTTTTACATTGCGGACATTTATTTCAATGGCCACAATGTAAGAAAAACGGTAAAGCGGCCAATGTTAAAAAAACAGTATGCCAATACTGGTGATTATCGGATTAATTCAATATACCCGATTATCAGGTGTATCAGATTAATCTGATACCAATATTCCCACCCCTAATAGCTTCCATCCCAGTTTTCAATCTCAGGAAGGAAGCAAGCATCGAGGGCGGAAGTCTTAAATATGAACATAAAAAAAGGTTCTGTGAGGCTGAGCTATTCAGCCCACCACAGTCCCCAGAGTATTTCAGGCTTCTTCCAGCATGCATGACCCCTGCTATGGGGGCTGTGGTGCACAGCCCGGCTCAGCTGATCAGCACACCGGGCCAAGAGGAACACTAGGATCAGTGACTGGAGGAGCACCAAGTTCAGTGGCACAGCCAGACAGGTGAGTCAGCCCAAGAAGCACCCCAGGATGCCCCCGAAACCTCCTGCCCCTGCACATTTCTTGGGCTGACTCACCCAACTAGCTGTGCCACTATTTCTGCTGCTCCCACTACTCCTCCAGCTCCGTGTGCACCCCACTATGGGGAGTGTGACACACCACCTGGCTCAGCTAAATAGCAGGCCAGGTCAGTAGGAGCACCAGAAGCACTTTTCAGAGGAGCAGCAGCGCAGTCGGACAGGTGACTCATCCTGGGAATTGTGTGGGTAACCCATCACGTAACTTTTGGGCACCACTTAGTGTGACTGGGTCGATTTAAGCATCCCAAATCTGATAGGGTGCCCATTTTTCAAGGTACCCTCTTTAAATCTCTACTCAGAGCCTATCATTTTTCCCACAGTTCTTTTCAGATTTTTTGTGTGTGTACTGTACATTAAAAAGTTCCTTTTCCTACTTCCCACTATTATGTAGACCTGAAACAGATTATTTAGAGGAATTCCATCTCTGAGGGATCCACCCATTCCAATTTTGGTTTCAGGAAATTGAGACAGACTGCAATCTGATCCCTGGTTATTCGGAGAACCAAATCAGCTGTTCTGGCTCACCTACCAAGTTCTAGGCAAAATATAATTTTGCTCATGTGCAAGTAGCCAAAATACAATTTCACATTTTTTCTAGGGATGGGCAAATGTGGTTTGGAAGTTCGGAGTTCGGACCTAACTCAACCAGTTCGGTCAACCGAACCAAACTTCCAAACCGAACTCGATTTTCGAACCGAACCGAATTTCCAAACTCGGTTCTGTTCGCCCATGTCTATAAGATAATATTCCATTTAGTTCAATGAATTTTGCATTTCCGAACTCTGTACAGAAGTTCGGAGTTTGGACCGAACTTGAATAGTTTGGTCAACCGAACCGAACTTCCAAACCAAACTCGATTTTCGAGCCTAACCGAATTTCTGAACTCAGTTCTGTTCACCCATCCCTAATATTTGCACATGCAGAAATATATTTTAGCTATTTAGTACATGTGGAAGAATATGTTTCAGCTATTGCCCATGCTTTAGGTCCCGGAATTCATTGGAGGCAAACAGAAAAAACAGATGTGTGGAGATCCATTTCATTTTCTAAATCACAGTGGATCTCCACACACAATTCTTTATCAATTGATTATATCTGCAGATACATCTAAGTAAGGACTAAGCACAATTTAGCCCCCTGATGGGATACATTATTCCAATGAATCTTTCCATTTTCCAGCCACTTGAAAAATTAATGGGTGCTCAAGGTCCTGTTAACCCAATACTGGACTAGAAATAAACTGGCGATTCCATCTCTTCTCAGATGAAATGTTGGGTGCTTTTACATGGACTTCACCCACACCCCTGCTCTGCCTCACCCCTGGATGGCCCATCAGGTTAAAGACAGGCCACCCGGGTGTGAGGCAGAGCAGAGGCAGATCAAGCAGTGATTGCTACAGGCCAGCTCTGCTTGCATTGATCCAGAACATCCCAGAGCACTGTGGCTGCCCAAACCTGGAGCACTGGTTGGCAGCAGACCAACAGTCCATCTATTTGCCAGATGGGCTTCTGCAGCTCCATTTCAGGCCAGGGATTGCAATGGCAATACCATAGAGCTGCAGGAAGCCTAGATCCAACCACAGCTCTATGGTGTGGGAAAGGACAGCACCCACACGGCGCCATGTGCGCAGACTGTCGACTGCATCAGCAGCCCGGTCCATTTAAACCCGGCACTGTGCACAGGGGATATAGGGCTGAGCATCTCTGGAACAAGTCTAGAGGTGGTCCATCTTATGACACCCATTGTTCTTTTGGACTGTGGGTAGCAGGAAGGCAAACATCAAAGACATAATTTTTTCTTATGAGGGTCACCTGGAGCTGAGAAGGAGAAGGAAAAGTAATTGCCCCTTGAAAAGAAGACAAACCAAAACATGCCTGTTTTAACATACTATCTGGTGGTGGTACCTCAAATCACCCAATCAACCACACATGCTGAGAGTGTCCTATGGGCCATTGTGTGCCAGTCCTACAGCAATCTTTTGCTTCACAGTAATGTTTTCTATCAGTCAGGCTTTCTTCAAAAATCCCTCCCAAACAGTCAAATAATCCCACAATCTTCTCTTCAGCCTTTTATTTCTTCCAGTTCTCAAAGTACTCCATCAGTACAGGCTCATTACACTTCAATAAGCCTTGATTCTGTGGAGTACTTTGAAATTTACTTGTAAGCTGCCTGTCCGGTTTTTCTACATATCTGCAAATGGTGGTTATAGCCAGTCAAACATTTTAAGTACACATGCAGAAATGGAATCTCTTAGTTCAGGTGCCTGTGGGAACATGGGAATTCCATTAATATGAACATTTGAAACTGAGGATTTTTTTTTCCTTCATGATTTCCAATATTTCAGTTATTATATTTTAATTTTTAAAAGAAGCCCATTTTCTATGCTGAAGTTATCACTTTATCCACCCGCAACCCAGGTGGATACCCAGGTTTACTACAGTGAAACACTACCAAGAAATTTCACACCAATTTTCCACTAGAGGGTGCTCACACAGTCTTTTGATTGCGTCTGGAAAAATAACACTAACATTGCCATAAACAATGAAAAGGAAAAGGGTGAATCCATACATCACCTGCTTTGAAGTTAAGCTGCTCTGTAGAAGAGCTGAAACACAGTTAATTCTATAACCACAATTAATCACCAAAATTCTGGCTATCTCATCACTAATCAATTGATGACATTCCACAGCGATTAAGGATGAAGGCACATGAGACAAAGTGGGGAGGAAACCATGACTTGGGCAGTCTTACCCCACTCTGGGAAGCCAGACAAGACAATGTAGTGCATTGTGTGGCCAGCACCTTAACTAATTAATCAAAGTAATAATTAATATCTTTTACCATTACCACAAAACTAATATACTGCATAACCAGTTTACTGGTTTTTCTCTGTTCTGTCATTTCTGGTTTACTTCTGGACCAATAGCAAAGCTGTATCTGACAGATTTGAACCAGCTATCCAATGGGAAACCGAATTAAATGTGAAACTACAATAATAAATAATAATAAATTTTATTGTAAGCCACATCGCTATAACAACAGATTCATGTTCATGTTCATGTTCATGTTCATGTTCATATAAAAAAATAAAAAAATAAAATATAAAAAATATAGGGATGTGTATTATAATGGCACTATTATTTATATAACAAATACAACATCCCAATACATAAAATCAATAGATAAATATTCAAATTGATAATTTTAGCTAAAAGGGCCAACAAGGCACTTTAATATGATGTAAACACTTAAAAAATTATTCTACTATTACCATCAAAACTCTGCTTGATCTAGCCATAGGCCATCTATATATAGCCCGTCTTCTCAGTCAAAAACATCAGGCCAATATCAAGCTCAAACTAAGACTTCTGCTCATATTTTGCACGGACTTTAGCTATTCTAGAGGCATAGATCATAACCAGCTTGGATCTTAAGGGGTCAGTATCTCCCAACAAAAACATTAGTTGTTGGATTTTAAGTCGGGAAAAATCCCATCCAGTTGAAAATTGCAGTTGTTCAGATGACCGAAGCGAACTGAACTTCCGAACATGAACTGGCCGAACTGAACGCAATTCCAAACGTCGAAATGACCGAACAGTTCGGTCAGTTCGGATCGCGTTCGGGTGAGTTCGGGTGGCAAAAAAATGTTCACTGTATGGTCATATGTGACAGGGAGGGGTAGTACTCGTCACTGAGGAGCAGACTTCCAGGCACCAGGAGTGGAGAGGCTTGCAAGAAATGAAACTATCTGCTTCCCCCCTTCCCAACACCTTCTGAGCTAGTCACTGTTCCTGAACAGAAGGCGTTAAGTAGGATTATTAGATTGCTTTAAGTTTCATTTCAGTTTTGTACTGAAATGAAACTTAAACCTTAAACTGAAACCTTGTGTTTGTGATTCCCCCCTATCCCATATATAGATAGATAGAGATAGATAGATATAGAGAGATAGATAGATAGGTTAGAGATAGTAGTGGTAGGAGCTAGCTTAGTGATAGAGATAGCGTTAGTGATTTAGTTTTAGTGTTTGTAGGAGTAGGCCTGTGTACTTATTAGATAATGCATTTAGTTTATAGCATTTAGAATAGTTAATAGCAGTTAGATTTAGTGTAGATAGGTATATATAATATTATTTAAAAAAACAAAAAACAAATCCCATATAAAATTAAAAAAGCAAATAAAAAACAAAAGAAAACCATATAAAACCCAATAAAAACCAACAAAACATATAAAAAACAACAAAAACACCCATAACAACATTTCCTGAATGACCAAACGGCCGAACCGAACGGATGAACAAATGAACTGAACGGATGAACCGAACAGCCGAACCTGAACCTGGCGAACTAACCGAACTGCCGAACCGAACGGACGAACCAAATGCAGCCGATCCAAATGGAAAAATTGAACGGACAAATCGAACGCAGCCAAACCGAACGGCCGAACCCGTACCGCGATCTGTTCGCTCATCCCTACTGGATAGCCAAAGATTCCATTTTTGCCTTCTGCTTAACTGCCAAAATATGTACTAACCATGTCCCATTATAACTGAAAATAATAACTATTTATACACATGAACCTGCTCTAATCTATGCCCCTCCAAGGTCCAGGTATATCTAGTGAATTGTTTGGCGAAGACAAGGGTTTTTATTTTAGCATAATTTATATTAAGATTATTTTCCTTATATCTTGCCCCAAATTACAATCAAGGGGATAAACAGGGAAAGGAATTACAGGCAAGGAATTTCTGCAAGCAGAATTTCTGCAAGCAGAACTAATCAGTAACCATGGAATGGACAGGAAAACAGAATGTGGCAAGATGATAAATGACACAAAGCAGTAATACATTAATGCAGTAGACAACACTGTTTGTTGTTGGTGTGCATAGATCACTGCAAAGACAACAGTTACTGTTTACTACATGGTTAACTGTTTCAGCATTACTCCATAGTGTATACTCATCTTTAATCACGAGTACATGCCCCACAGTTCCACTCCCTAGTTTGCTATTTTAATAACTGTGGGTATTTTCAGACTTTACGAGATCACAGTCAACCACAGTGAACCACGGTCAATCCCGCAGTGGGACCAAAGCGCCCTTAACATCTGTTATGCGGGCACCAGATGTTCACCACAGTCAATCCCCAGGAGGGGTCAAAATTAACCACGCTTCTGGAAGTTCGGCCCGGACTATGGGTATTTTCAGACGTTACGAGATCACGCTCAACCACAGTGAACCACGCTCAATCCGGCGGCGGGGCCAAAGGGCCTTGAACATCTGTTCGGCGCGCGCCAGATGTTCATCACGCTCAATACCTACATGGGGTCAATTTCAACCACGCTTCCTGGGCTAGCCGGGGGAATATCCTGGGAAGCGTGGTCAAGCAGAACCCCACCGGGAACCAAGAAAAAGTAACGTCTGGAAGCCAATCCCCAGGCGGAACCAAAGGAAACGAGCCCCAGCCGGGGACAAGGCACGCAGCGTCGCTGCCGGGCAACCAGCAACAACACAACCACTGGACGGAGATTTAAAGCGAAATCAGCAGCAAGCAAGCGTGGCGGAATGGAGCGAGGAGGGAGGTGGAAGAAAGCGGAGGCAGAGAAAGCGACA
>QEPC01000715.1:57956-79871 GCA_003113815.1 Sphenodon punctatus
ACATGGGGTCAATTTCAACCACGCTTCCTGGGCTAGCCGGGGGAATATCCTGGGAAGCGTGGTCAAGCAGAACCCCACCGGGAACCAAGAAAAAGTAACGTCTGGAAGCCAATCCCCAGGCGGAACCAAAGGAAACGAGCCCCAGCCGGGGACAAGGCACGCAGCGTCGCTGCCGGGCAACCAGCAACAACACAACCACTGGACGGAGATTTAAAGCGAAATCAGCAGCAAGCAAGCGTGGCGGAATGGAGCGAGGAGGGAGGTGGAAGAAAGCGGAGGCAGAGAAAGCGACAGTGACGGTGGAGGAGGCAGAGGAGGTGGAGGCAGGGGCAGCGATGGAGGTGGAGGGGGCACAGGCAGAGGAGGGGGGCACAGGGGTGCACAAGACCAGGGAAGCGGCCCAGGGACAACACCCACAGCTGCAGGCGGGACGCAATGCCCTGGGGACAGCAGCCGGAACGGGGCCGGAGGAGGCACCCCGGAAAAGGGGAACACATACAGGGGCACGGGACCGGGGGGACGATGGGGTTCAGGGTACTCCAGGGCCACCCCCTTGGTTTCGCAGACATTGTGCAGCATGAAGCAGGCACCAATCACCAGGGTCGAGGTCGAGACGGTGTAATCCAGCCGCCGAGCTAGACTCCTCCAGCGCTGCTTGAGGGCCCCGAAGGCATGCTCCACCATTGTCCGGCTGGAACACAAGCGGATATTGTACAACACCTCCGCTGGGGTGCTCAGGACAGGGTAGACCTTCATCAGCCAGCGGGTGAGGGGGTAGGCAGGGTCCCCAAGAATACAGGTGGGCATGGGGACCCCCTCGATCCACCGCATGCCCATGTCTGTGAAGTACCCCCTGAACATGCGGGCATAGAAGGGGGGGTAGGCAGGGTCCCCAAGAATACAGGTGGGCATGGGGACCCCCTCGATCCACCGCATGCCCATGTCTGCAAAGTACCCCCTGAACATGTGGGCATAGAAGGGGGAGATGGTCATTATCCTGGCATCGTGGCTGCGGCCAGAGTTGCCTGTGTAGATGTCAATGAACCGGCCCCGGTGGTCCACCACCCCCTGTAGGTGCAGGGAGTAATATTCGTGCTGGTTCACATACTGCAGGGCCTCCCCGGCAGCAGGGCGCAGGATCTTGATGTGGGTGCCGTCCACAGCTCCAATGCAGTTGGGGAAGCCCCCGGCCGCAAAGCCCACCATCACGGCACCCTGGTCCATGAGCTGGATGGTTCTGCCCAGGATTACGCCCTCCACCGCCTCGCACCCATCCCGCAGGATGCAGGCAACCATGCTGAGCCCCACCCCGAAGTGCTGGGACATGGACCGGCATGAGTCGGGCGTTGCGAGGGCCCAGACCCCAATGACCACCCGCTGGACCATGGGGATGGGCTCCCGCATGGAGGTGTGCTGCCACTCCAGCCAGGGTGTGAGGAGCTCCGCTAGGCACAGCAGGGTGCCCTTGCCCATCCGAAAGTAGGCCTTCCAATATGCCTCCTCCCAGTGGGCCAGGGCCTGATCCCACCATGCCTGTGGGCGCTTAGAGACCCTTAGGCTTTGTGCTATGGGCATAGCGAGCAGGGCAGCCGAGCAGAGGGTCTCCCTTGCCCAGAGGAGGTGCCTCGCGGCCTTGCGGAGCACTGCGGGCCGGGTCAGGCTCTGGCTGCCAGCCTGCCAGGCCCCCCAGGACATGCGCTGTGCCCTGAGCTGCGCATGGGCTATCCTGTGGGTGTGGTGGGCCCAGAGGCCCCCTGCAGCCGTCTGGGCCAGGGCAAAGCGCAGGCGGCCGGCCAGTTGCACCTCCGCAGTCAGGAGGCACAGCTGCTCGGTGTGATCACGGAATCACTCGGCTGCGAGAGCGAGGAACATCCAATAGCCAGCTTCCCTGTCATGCTTCATGGTGGTGGGGTCCCAGTGTGGTCCGGGAGCACTTATACCGGGCCTTTGCTGGTGTGGCTGTCTGGGGGGTGGGCCCCTGGGCAGGCATGCCCCCCCTGCTGGGACTGGGGCCTGCGGGCCTGCAGGTGTGCGCACCAGCGGGCGGAGCCCCTAGCCTCACCCCTGCATGGGCTCGCGGGTCTGTGCATGCCCAGGACAGCTGCATTCCATCAGCTATCTCCACCGCCACCCCAGCCCCCCTCCCCTCGCTGTTTGCTACAGGATGGCCTTGAAGGTGCGATTAGGCGGACACTGTGATCGCTGTTGTGTTGTGCAGCTGTGCTGGGTCTTCACCCCATGCCTCACTTTGTTGTGCTACAATGTTGCGGGCCGTGGGCGCATTCCCCGTCCTGGGGGCCCCTCGGAGCCCCTCCTGGACCTGGAAGGTGTGTGTGCCCCCAGGGCTCAGTGTTATTCTCCCTGTAGTGCCAGACCATGGATGGATGCCCATCCACGGAGCTCCCTCTCCCCGGCCCCCTAGGGGCCCCCCATATCTGGGCCTTCTGCGAGACCATGTCTCTGTGTGACCTGTGGCATACCACAGCCGTGCAGCTGCTCCTGGGCACCCCGGGCAGCCATGCGGGTGCCTTTGAGAGCCTGAGCTCTGGACTCCATTACTTCGGCTATGAGGCAAGCACTCATGATTGCCAGCTGCACTCGAAGGCCCTGGGGCTGGTTCGTTTCCCTGAGGGGCGCATCCCGGAGAAGCTGTGCTCTCATGTGCCCTGGCCTGGGTCCAAGACCATGTCTGCGCTGGTGGTGTGCGGTCTGAGCACCTACACGGAGTGCCTTGCTGAGGGTGGCCCTGCCTTGGCCGTGTCCTACTTTTCCTGTGTTCACGGGGCCCGTGGGTACCAGCGCACCCGTGGGGCGGTGTACCATCGGCTGCTGGAGCTGGGACATCCTCCTTGGCCCCCTTCCGCTGCCTGCTGTGTGCCGGAGCCTTCTGCGGTGGAGCTGTCGGCCCTGTTGGAGGTGTGGGCCCATGTGGACGTCCAGCTGGCTCTCACCATGCATGATTCCTTCGAGGCCTAATACCTGATTGCCCACCACATGTCCGTGCAGGGGTACTGCCGGGGCTTGCTTCATTGTCCCCACCTGGTTCACCGGGCGGGGCACCCGGGCCCTGGGGCTGCCGTGGCCCCCAGCGGCGGCCTGTGACACCTACTGCTCCTCCCGGGCCCCCAGGTGTTGTGCCCCCGTGTGGGCTCCAGCCCCAGGCCGGGGGGGGGCCTGTTCCTGCTGCCTGCTCCCACCCTGCTGGCCCCACCCCACCCCGGCTGCCCATCCCGGTGGCTGGGTGCGGCACTCTGTGTGGCCTCTTGGCCCACCCGTGTGCAGCTACCGGTCCGCTCTTGCTGGCCCTGGCTCCTGCTGCACCCCCCCCCCTTGGGTGCTTGTGTGACCTGGGGGTTCAGGCGCCCCTGGACTGGACCGTGTTCCTTCCCCGGGTGGGGGGTTGGGGAGTGTCGCTGGACCTGCATCAGGGCTCCTCCGGAACTGTCTGCCCTCCATCTGCCCCTCTGTGACTGTGGGACCACCGTTCTCCTCCTGGACCCTCCCCACCGGGCTCGCTGTGCAGTGTGGGCCCCCATAATGCCTTGTTCCGGGGGTCCTGGCCCCCCCTTTCTGAGACTGGCTCTGTTGCTGTGGGGGTCCTTATGTGGACTGGGGTGCTGTGGGGGTGGGGGTTGCTTCTGCCTGTGCCCTGCCCCTTAGCTGTGCCCCCCCTCATCCCTCCTGTTGTTCCTTGTGCTGTTTTCCAGGCGCCCCTGCCCCCCCTTCCCAGCCTTTCACATTTGTGTGTGTGTGTGTGTGTGTGTGTGTGCGCGCGCGTGCATGTGCACCCGGGCGTGTGGTCTTGCAGTGTGTCCCGCTGCGGGTCCGCTGTGTGTGTGTGTGTGTGTGCTGTGTGTGGTACCTGTCAGCCTGTTCTCCCTCTTACCCCCTCCCTTCCCATTTCCCTTGTGTGGGCGTTCCCTTTTGTGCCGTCTGGCTTCGTTTGCCCTTCGGCGGCCATGTCTGTGTCCTGCCCCTGCCGGGGGTCCTGCCCCCCCCTTTCTGAGACTGGCTCTGTTGCTGTGGGGGTCCTTATGTGGACTGTGCCTTCTGGGAGTTTTGACCATGGCTGGGGATCGGCTGCACGTCTGTTGTGCTGCCCCTGTCCGTGATGGGTTGGCCCGGTTCCTGGCCGTGGTCCCGGTCCTGTCATGTCTGTTAGGGGCTTCTTTTCACCCCAGGGTATGGTTGTTCTGTTCACACCCCCTGGGGGTTTACTGTGGTGAACCGCCTGCCCGTAACGTCTGAAATCACCCTATGTCCAAAAGCATGGTCAAAGCAATTCCCACTGGGAAACAAAAAAAAGTAATGTCTGAATGGCAACCATCGGCCAGAATCAAGCAAAATGATTCCCATCCGGGGACAAAGCACGCAGCACCGCTGCCAGGCAACGAGCAACAACACGGTCCGGGGAGGGAGACTTAAAGGGCACCCGGCAGCAGGGGGACGTGACAGGATGGAGCGAGACAGAAGGGAGAGGAGAGCGGAGGGCGAGCGAGTAAGGGAGGAGGAGGAGGAGGTGATGGTGGCATGGGCAGAGGAGGCGGTGGTTGTGCTGAACATGGAGGCAGTGGGGAGACAGCAGTATCAGCATCTGGGACGGGCCACACCGGCGCCTTCTGGGTGTTTTAACCACGGGCTGCGATTGGCGTACGTCTGTTGCACTTTCCCGGGCCATGGTCTGCCGGTCTGATTCCCTGCCATGGTCCTGCTTCCATCACATCTGTTTGGGGCCTTTCTTGTCCACGGGGGGCAGTTAGCCGGCTCGACGCTGCTGGGAATCCACTGTGGTGAATCGGGCGCCTGTAATGTCTTAAATCACCCTGTGTTTGTGTGAACTAAAACAGAATTCAAATGAGTTAAAGGATAATGTTTGTCTGAATGAGCCCTAAATATGATAAAGTTGCCTTGGCTAATTTTATGCTGACTTGATTCATCCCTTCTTGCTAAAGAAACAAGGGGAAGAGTAAATTCCTCTCCTCCCCTCTTCAAGGGGTCCATTCTTTATTTCTTTATTTTATAGGGATGGGCGAATGTGGTTCGGAAGTTCGGAGTTCGGCCCAAACGCGGCCTGTTCAGACGACCGAACTCGAACCCGAACGCGAACATACCGAACAAACCGAACACCGAATGGCAAAATGGCCGAACAGTTCGGTCCGTTCGAATCGCGTTCGGATGAGTTCAGGTGGCAAAAAAAGATTTACTGGAAGGTCAAACATGACAGGGAGGTGTCAGTCACTGAGGAGCAGACTTCCAGGCACCAGGGGTGGAGAGGCTTGCAAGAAACGAAATTAATTATCTGCGTCCCCCCTTCCCAATACCTTCTGAGCTAGTCACTGTTCCTGAACAGCAGGCGTTGAATAGGATTTTTAGATTGCTTTCAGTTTCATTTCACTTTTGTAATGAAATGAAACTTAAACCATAAACTGAAACCTTGTGTTATGCACTGTACAGACTCATTGAGTATGTAATGTATGTATTTCACTACAGACTCCTCTTCTGTTTGTGATCCCCCCCCATCCCATATATATGGGATGTATATATATCCATATATATCCATATATATATATATATATATATATATATATATGAATATATATATATATATATATATATATGGATATATATATATATATCCATATGTATATCCATATATATATCCATATACATATATTTGGAGATAGATAGATAGATAGATAGATAGATAGATAGATAGTAGAGAGTTGTAGGAGTTAGCTTAGAGATAGCGTTAGTGCTTTAGTTTTAGTGTTTGTAGGAGTAGGTCTGTGTACTTATTAGATAATCCATTTAGTTCATATAATTTGGAATAGTTAATAGCAGTTAGATTTAGTGTAGATAGATATATATAATATTAGATAAAAAAATATATATAAAAACAAAAAAACCAAATAAAAAACAAAAGAAAACCATATAAAACCCAATAAAATACCAAAAAACCATATAAAAAACAAAAAAACACCCATAACAACATTTCCTGAATGGCCGAACGGCTGAACTGAACAGCCGAATGGCCAAACCGAACAGTCGAATGGCCTAACCGAACGGCCTGTTCGGACGACCGAACTGAATAGCCAAACCTGAACTCAGCGAACTAGCCGAACTACCAAACCGAATGGACGAACCGAACGCAGCTGAACCGAACGCAGCCGAAGCGAATGGACGAACTGAACGCAGCCGAACTGAACGGCCAAACCCGAACCGCGATCTGTTCACCCATCCCTATTATTTTATTCATTTTGTTATTTAATTTATTCATTTTATTAAAATGTATACCCTGCCTTTCCCCGAAGGATCAGGGCAGCTAAAAACAAGAACACAAAAATAATAAAAATATTAAACAATACACAAAAAACCCCTAAAACCCCTACCCACCCAAGCCCTATCCCTGACTGCCAAAAGTCCTGTCAAATAGAAAGGTCTTACACCACCTCCTGAATATGCTCAAGCTTGGGTTGTGGCAAATCTCTGTGGGAAGGTAGTTCCATAGCACTAGAGAAGCAACCAAGAATGCCTCTCTGCAGGCCCTTTTCAATTTTCATACAAAAAAAATAGCCAGTTGTACCCACAAGAGCCTGCTCTCAGCTGACTGCAGGGTTTGCAGTGGAGCATGGAAGTAGAGGTGGTCTTTCAAGCCAGTGCAGTCTATAGGTCACAGGTGTAATGTGCTCATGGTGATCCACCCCTGAAAGAAGCTGGGCCACTGCATTGTGCACCAGCTGCAGTTTCTGAAAAGTCACCATGGGTAGCCCCACATAGAGTGCATTACAGTAGTCTAGCCTTGAGGTAATGAAAGCATGAATGATCTGAATCAGAAAGAAAATACCACAACTTTCTCACCAGATAGAGTTGATGAAAGGCGCTCCTGGCCACCACCCCAACCTGACAACCAGGCAGAGCAGAGAATCCAGGAGCACACCAAGGCTGCAAACCTGACTAACTAGAGGGGGATGGACCATCTCAGATCCCAACATGGGTCCCAATCCCCTCCAAGTTACAAGATTGGCCAACCACCATCGCTTCCGTCTTGGTTGGATTATTCAGCTTCAGTTGGCTCATCCTCAACCAGTTCCCAACAGCAGCCAGGCATTAGGAAAGCACCAAGACTGTTCGGCCTGGGTCATATGAAAAAGAGAAGAAAGATAGATCTAGGTGTCATCAGTATACTGATGGCATTTCTCTCCAAACCTCCAGATGATCTCACCCAGCAGATTCAGAAACACATTGAACAAGAGGTGGGATAAAATGGAACCCTGAAGAACTACAAGGGAGTTCCAAAGGGGACAATGAACAATCTCTCCCATCATCACCTGCTAAGACCTCCCCGACAGAAACAAACAGAGCAACTCAAGAACAGTCCCACACACCCATGTCAGATCCTGCAGCTGTAAAAACAACACCTCATTGGCAACGGTATCAAGATCTAACATGATGAAAAGGGCACAATTCCCTCTCTCAATCTCCAGGCGTAGATCATTGACCAAGGCCACAAGTGCAATGTTCATGCTATACCGTGGATTAAAAACTGACTGGAATGAGTCCAGGGATCTGATAACATCGAGATGAGTCTGAAGCTACTGGGCAACTACAAATTCAATAACCTTCCCTATAAAAGAAAGGTTAGAAACAGGGCTATAGCTGGTTGGAGAATCAGTGTCCAAAAAAGAGGAACCACAAGGTAGGGTGGGCGAACAGAATGCGGTTCGGATGTTCGGATGTTCGGTCGTTTGGTTCAAGACCCGAGTTCGGGTTCGATGGTTCGGTTCAGCCGAGTTCGGTTTGGCCAAACTTGGCTGAACATTCAAAAATAGCAAAATCAAAACCGAAACGAAATCGAAACCGAAACCTAATTTTCAGCCCTGGAAAGACATTTTTCCTACCTCCAAACTCATCCAAACACGACCAAACTGTTCGGTCATTCGAGAGTTCGGTTCAGACGTTTGGTTTGGACATCCAAACAGATCGAGGTCGGTCCGAATTCTGAACATCCGAGCCGTGTTCGCCAAAAGGACAATGTGGGCAGGCACTTGCAAGTAAGGAGTTCCTAGGCAATGCCTTCAAGGGTATGAAGTCCTGTGATATGGGACTTCCTCAATGTCATTTTTTGCCAAGCTGGCTCTGCCCTGCATTGTGCTTGAATGAGAGGAGCTGAGAATATGCGCGTGGGCTATAGCTCACATTGAAGAAGCAGCCCAGAGCACCAGTGAGGAGGCACAGCGCAGTCACACCTTCAGGCCAGTAGAGCCAGATCACTGCCTATCAGATACTCCCCACCCCCACAGACAGACTCTCCCCCCCACCCCCACTCCAATTGGCCAGAGAGCCCCCTGGCTGGACAGCAAAAGGGGGATGCACAAGGAGAAGGGATCAATCTCCTTTCTTCTCCCTCTTTGCCTGTCAAGTAGTGCCTCTAGGGCATGCACTTACGTTCCGCCTTTATGCTCATGTAGTGAACAGTCTTTCCCCTCACCATCATGTGAGGGTCATGTGAATGATGCACGAGGATTTAGTGATATGGGATATGTTCTTATCAGCGTATAACGGTACATTTTTCAAGACAGCATCTTTGTTTGGAAGATGAGCTTCAGGTCAAATCTGATGTCAAATGAGGGGTAGGTTTTGGGTTATACTTTAGGAGGCATTGGTGTGAAGCTCCCTGGTCACATGAGAGGGAAGAGCAAGGAATAATGACGGATCTTATGAGTTTAGAGTTTTTCCACATACTGGTGACTATCCATTTATGGGGTGTGTAACTTCTCCAACAGGCAGTTTTTTTCCTGGTGTGATAATATGGTGGTGGTACATCTACTTAACACTTTATCATCCAAGTCAATGATATTGATTAAGCTAGTCAAGGTTTTTGTGCTTACATTTTTACAAAACAAAATTTTCCTCTTAGTAAAACATGAACCTAGTATTAACAACAGCATACCCAATGCCCTTTGCCCCTGCACCCCAAAGAAGACAAGCACACAGATATGGATTTGAAAGGCCGCACTCTTTATTGAATCAGAATTAAAGTCAGAGGAAGTTTCACACTCCAGGTCCAGGTTCCAACTTACTAACCATTAATAAAGGACGGGCTGATGTCCCTCAGTTCCACCCTATAACACATAACTTATCCTAGGTTGCTCTCACCCTCAGTCGCGCAGCTGGTCGATAGGGCTCTCACCCTGTAGCAACCCGAAGCAGACTGGGAGGCGAGGGCTCTGCCATCCGGAACCGCCCTTGTCTTCGGTGGAGTTGCTACTTCCCCCCATCCTGGGCCTTGCATCGAACCTGGCCACCCCTGCTCTTGGTTTGCTCTTGGCCCTGCCTCTTATGGAGACGTCTTCCTTCAGACCCCTAACAACTGTTAAAAAAACTTCCTGGACCCCTGCCACAGCAAACCACCAGCCTATGCTTGGCTGGTTTCACTCCCAATATTCTCCCTCTGATCCAATAGTTGCACTAATTTCTCTTTCAATACTCCCAGATACATCTGGACTCCCATGTCAGACAGGTGCACCCCGTCATCCGACTCATCCCAATAAAACCTGGGCTTCGAGAACTGAATCTCCTTGTGCACGATGCAGTCACCACCCCCAGACAACACTAGCTTCCCTACCTCCTTATTAATTTTCTTTCTGACTCTGTCAACCTTCCCTGGTGAGACTGCATCACGCCATCTGATCCTATCTATCATGTGAGTTCAGAAGAACCTTGTGCGAGGCAAAGGTTTTTGTGCCTCCACCCAATCCCATTTAATCCTAACTACTAACTGCAACCTGGGGGGTTTGGATATATTATTCTCCCCCAGGTGAACAACAATAAACTGCGGATATCAGCCACTAGCTATCCTATGTAGTGGAGGCATGAGCTGTTCCCAACACATGCCACTCCTGGCTCGCCACACTATCTCTGCCTTTTTAAAATAAATAAATAAATAAATAAATAAATAAATAAATTTTCACTAAGCCCAAGCTGGGTGCCCCAATGCGATCTGCCTGCTGCCTTGGCAGCCCAGTGTATGATGCTGTGGTCCACAATCCACACCAGCTTACGCTGCCTGGAAACCTTCCATCCTGTAACAATAAACAATAACAACATCACTATGAACAATTAACAAATATTATATTACTGATGTAACGAATGGACATATGTACAGAAAGCAGTTGAGTGCCATCTACCAATGTCCCGAATGCAGGACTCCGAGAAACCTTCAGCTGCGGCTAAACTAGATGCTCTGATTCTAAATGAGTGGGACCCATATCTGTGGCTTGGAAAGTGGTTCTGACCTAGGCACCTATGCATTACTGCTGTGAACTGGTGCCTGGTGAGAAGGGAACCATCGACGTGTATCAAAAATTGACCCAGGATGCCGGGTCGGATATGCAGGTATCTGTGCACTGCTGCGACAGGACAGAGGGATGGAGACCCTGACCTACGGAGGGTAATAAGGTGGCCTTTATCTCTTTGGTCAGTTTTGGAGTAACTGTCACTAGGGCACGCACACTTCACACACACTGTCCTGGTTTAACTCAGTCAGAGTAAGGGGCTCACGGAGATAGATGCCCGTCAGGATAGTGGTTGGGCCTTCACCTCTAATTAAAGAGAACAGGCCCCTATCATCATAGGGCGCTACTGACCGAGAAACCAAGACTGCCCCTGATACAGTTACTTCGCACGTACTCACAAGACCGGGACGGGTAGTGAGTGAGGGTTCACCACAGGGGTGTAAGGGCCCCACGGGGGAGGGGGAACAGTTCAGGACACTCACCTCCAACAGTCCAGGCTCTGGTTTGGGGAGGGGGAAGGGGACACGCACACTACCAAGCACACTCTCACTCGCAGATTCACACTCTCAGGCACAAAGTCGGTAGGCTAAGGGAAGGTCGAGTCAAGCTCACGGGGCAATACCACTCTCCACTGCAAGTTCTCTCCAATCTTCACAATGCACACAGGCCAGTTTCAGCAATCACCAGTGCCGTTTCCCAGGCGGCGCTGGCTTTTAGTCTCTAAGCCCCGCCCCCGTACGTGCCCGCAGCCGCTCTGAGCGGCGCGGCAGGGGCGGGGGAATCCCCACGTTCTTCCTGGTGTCTCGGGGCATGGCCTTGCCTGGTGCGTCTGCCGCCGTGGCCAGCGGCGTTCGTCTGGGGCTCCCGTCCGCCTCTGTCATTGCCGGGGGCGTGTCCAGGTTGCGGGGGTTTGGCACCGGGGCCGGTTGTGCCGGGGCAAGTACCGCCAGCGGGGTGTGTTCCTCCGACCCCCTTCTGGGGTCTCGGGCCTGGTGGGAGCTTCACCGGGGTGTTTTAGAGGGGCCCAAAGCCCTGCCCTTCCACCGAGTGCTAACAGTAACAAAGAATAATTTGGATCAGATCTTCCTGCACTTGAACAACCTGGGCTCTAACTATTCTATCGGATGCAGACCTACTGGATTCAGCAACCGGTTCACTTACCCAAAAAGCACCATAGAAAACCAGCTTGAAGAACATACTAAAAAGACCTAACTCTCTCTGGCTAAAACAGACCTGGGTTAGTGTGGCATCCAAAGTGCCAAGGAAGGATGCCGTTATAAGCATCCGTGCATCACGGGTTTGATCCCTATCTCATGACCAGCTCTCTATAAGTTGGGCATTAAAAAACTGCCATCTTGGGTGGGGGGGGGAGGTTGGCCCACTAATTTACTAAAAAAGTCAGTAGCTGATACCTTGCTGGCAATGGTGCCTGGTGCAAGACCCTTTGCCTAAGGATGATGGAAAACCTAATGGCATGGTGCTTGGGGATAGGAAGGCTTGTGGGCCATCCTTTACTGGCCCTGAATGCCTGGAATTCCTTAAATGCCCTCCCGTAGGTCAGGTGTGTAGACCTCACTAGCGTTCCTTGAACCATCTGGAATAGTTCTACAATCCAAGGTTCCATGCATCTGGAGGCAATGCTTCCAGTTTGACAGCCATCTCTGGTGCCAACTGGCGGAAATGGTCCATCTGGAGACGAGAAAGTGCATCGGCTACGCCATTGTTAACTCCAGGGACATGCTTTGATGTAAACATGATGTTAAACATTAGGCATTGCAATACAAATTACCTGACCAGCTGCATGACCCTTGTGGACTTCGAAGACATGGAATTTATGACATGAACCACCGCTAGGTTGTCACACCAAAACACCACTCTCTTGTTTGCAAATGCAGACACCCACAATTGCACTGCCAGTACTAGGGATGGAACACCCTAGTACTGGAGAATACTGGATACCAGATTTATCGGTATCGGATCTTCCCAGTATTGGATTTACCGGTATCGGCATACCAGATTTTTAACATTGGCCACTTTACCGGGTTTTTTACAGTGCGGCCATTTACTTCAGTGGCCGTGATGTAAAAAAACCCAGTAAAGCTACCAATGTTAAAAATACGGTATGCCGATACCAGTGATTATCGGATTAATCTGATATACCCGATTATCGGGTGTATATGATTTATCCGATACCGATATTCCCACCCCTATCCAGTACAATAGGGAAAAATTCCAAGAATGTCAAATCTCTTGTGACTCCCTCTGTCACCATTCACAGGCCCATGGTGCAACGCACCATCATCCCCTGAAATATACCCCAAGACCAATGGCACCAGCAGCATCTGACTGTACCTGGAGCTCCACCTCCAAGAGGAGATCGCCTCTCCAGAAACTGACTCTGTTAAAGTTATCTAAAAAATGGAGCCATGTCCTGCAATTGTCCTTCATTTCCCTGGTTACTCTGATGTGATAGTAAGGAGGAAAATCGCTTGAGACCTTGGCTTAAAGCCGAGACAGAAAGGCCCTCCCAGGTGTCACCACTCTACAAGCGAAGTTCAGAGATCCCAGTAAGGACTGCAGATGCCTAACTGTGACCTTGCTGGCCGTAATAGCCGCCTCCAGAGATTCCTGCAAGGGGATTATTTTTTCTCTGGGCAAGCGAGACAAACCCTTTACAGTGTCCATTTTAATGCCCAGAAATGACAGGGTCATGGTAGGACCTACAGTCTTTTCTGGAGCAAGGGCAAATCCTAGCTCCTGCGCTAAACTTTGAAATGTTTGCAACAGGTAACCACAATCATCTGTACCCACTCTACCCCAAAACAAAAAATCATTCATGTAATGGAGGAGATTGCTTGACTGAGCGTGCTGCCTGACCAACCAGTCGAGTATGGAGCTGAATTTCTCAAAGGCGGCACACGATATTGAGCACCCTATTGTCATAGTTTTATCAAAGTAAAACTTCCCTTGAAACTGGAAACCCAGTAGGTTAAAATCATTTGGGTGAACAGGTAGTAGTCAAAATACTGATTTTATATTGCACTTCACCAGCAACGCAGATGCCCCACAACCCTTGGCGAGTTCGACTGCCATATCAATTGATGTATACCGAATTGAGCACAGCTCTTCCAGTATGATGTCATTGACTGATCTCCCCTTCGGTTGAGACAGATGGTGTATCAGTCGGAACTCGCCTGGCCCCTTTTTCAGTACAATGCCTATGGGAGAAACATGTAAGTTCTCCATAGGGAGGACTGGAACTCGCCCTTCCCTGATTTCCTTTTGGAGCTTGGCCGCACTAATAGCTCCATAACCACCATGGATCTCAGGTTTCTTACCCACTGCCACACCCTCAATTCACTCACTGGTATTCTGAAACCTACCCTGAAACCTTCTGTCACATAGTCCACTGCTTCGCGATCAGGGCAATCGTGAAGCACCCGCACCAATACCTCATGGTACACTGGGTTTGGGGCCTTTCCCCAAGTTTCCTCCCCTTGGGGGAGGGGGGAGGCGACTGGGTTGCTTGTTACTGTTGCCAGGCTGCCGGACATGGCTGCAATGGGACGCCAAGTGGTTTCTGGCACAGTGCAAGCAGACCTGTCAAAATCGACATGGGGAGGACGTACAACTTTCCCCTTGTGGCATGCAGCAGGTGAGAGCTCAAAGGCGCCAACACATCAGCATAGCCCCCTGCCAGCGAGGAAACTCCGCCACCCCATCCATCACATGGCACCATGAAGAACAACATCTCCCTGCCGAGGACCATACCCGTGTCGCCTGCAACCCACCAATCCCCAAGCAGGCAGGAGAATGCACTCCATATCCCATCTCTGGGTACGGGTGATGTACCTGCTGCACAAGCCACGGGTCACAATCCCCATTCCATCCGTGTCTAGGTGATAGAGGGGGCAGTATCTCCTGTTAAAAACTGCAGCAGCACCCCAGTTGGGGCCACCCTCCACCTTGCATCGGGTGAATTTGATACTCACTGTTTTGCAGTGGCCTCCCGCTCAGCCCTGTCACCTTATCATCCATGAACTGTCCCTCCTGGTGCTGTGTTGAACCCTACCCTTTCTTGGCAGGGGCCTTGCCCTTGCTGTTACCTCCACCCTTTGGCATCTCAGGCAGGTAAAAGGGTGGGTCGTGCACCCTCCTCTTTAACATGCCTACCCATAACACAGAGCCACAAATATTACTGGAGTGGGTCTATGAGCCCAACCTCCCCTCTGCTACTGGCAGGAAACCTGCAGTCCTATAGCACCTGAAGCAGTGAGGATGGTGACGTAGGTCCTGTGGCCTCCTGTCCCCTCAAGCAGGCACAAGAGAGAGGGGCACTGAACCCCTGAATAAACAAGGGGATGGGGGGTACTCCCCATCAAACTGAGAGGGAAGGACTATTTGCCCTCGTGTGGGTTGCCCACCCCACCTCCAAAGCTCACTCAGGCCCCTAAGCGGCTGGGAAGAACCCCAATGTGCTAAAAACATTTACAGGCACAATCGGTGCCACAAAACTCTCCCTCAAAGTCCAGAATGCTGCCGACGTCGGGAGCACCGCTCCTGTGTAGGGCTGTAGCGCGATATTGCTGCAGCAACTGTTACTGACAGAAACCCCTATTCCGCACATCGTGACACGGTTCAGCAGAGACAGCTCTCCAACTTCTGTGGCTGCGGTTTGCCTGCTGCTAATGGTGCTGTGGCATTTGAACTGGTGAATGGAAGCGGAACTTTTGCAGATTCCAATAAGAAGTGGCACCAACTCCCCTTTCCATCGATCGCGGAATCTTTGTGGTTATCTGATCATTGTATCATGTTTAACCACCCAGAATGCAAGGTATCGTGAGACCCGGTGGCATGATCAACCCTCAGACCCTGTTGATGACACCCACATGCCCAATTTCATTTCCCAGAGACACGTGTCCCACCCTCAGCATTAAGTATAAATAGGTGTGTTTGTAGCTTGTTTCTCCCTCTTGATCCTCAATCACAGTGAGAGTGAGTGACTATTGGAGCCGCGCTGCCAGTGTCTGTGTTTGTTAACACACTCTGATCTTCTGCGCTCTGCGACAAAGCACTGCATCGTGACTGGAGGAGAGAGTCCTATCCCTTCCTCCTAATTCATAGAATACCATCGGTTTTGGATAACATAAGAAGGTTTTTGTGTAAGTGCTTGAACTTTTCTGCTAATTCTTCTAAACTGTGCTTTATTTAACTGCTAATTTAGTGCTAAAGCAGCTAAAGTAATCCTGCTACAGCTGCACTTTACATTTTCCATTATCCTTTTTTGTAATAAATGTACATATGTTCTAGATCTCCCCCTCCAAGCTCTCCCTTGACTGACCCCCTAGCAACCCCCCCCAGCTGTGTCTGTTTCCCCATGTGCTTCCCTGACCCTGAGTCCCTGCTCCAAGCTCGCCGGTGTCTTCTGCAGCTTCTGCGGCTTCTGCGACTTCTGCAGGTACGGGCTATGCCCCCCCCTCCTCCTGGCTCTCTATGGGATGACTCTCACGGCAGCCCCCACAGCTGCGTCTATTTCCCCATATGCTTCCCCGACCCTGAGTCCCTTCTCCAGGATCGCCGGCGGCTTCCGCGGCTACCAGCTATGCCCCCCCTTCCTCCTGGCTCTCTATGGGGTAACTCTCCTGGCACCCCCCCATCCGTGTCTGTTTCCCCATGTGCTTCCCTGACCCCGAGTCCCTGCTCCAGGTTCGCTGATGGCTTCCACGGCTTCCAAGGCTACCGGCTATGCCCCCCCCTCCTTCTTGCTTTCTATGGGGTGACTCTCTTGGCAGCACCCCCCTGGCCATGTCTATTTCCCCATGTGCTTCCCTGACCCCGAGTCGCTGCTCCAGGCTCAGCGGTGGCTTCTGCGGCTTCCACAGCTACTGGCTATGCCCCCCCTCCTCCTGGCTCTCTAAGGGGTGACTATCCAGGCAGCCCCCCTCGGCCGTGTCTATTTCTGCATGTGCTTCCCTGACCCCGAGTCCCTGCTCCAGGCCGCCGGCGACTTCTGAAGCTTCCACAGCTACTGGATATGGCCCCCCTCCTCCTGACTCTCCTGGCAGCCCCCCTCCCATCCGTGTCTATTTCCCCAGTCAGACAGGCAGTGTCTTTTTAAAAAAGATAAAAATCCCCACCTGATAGGTGTGGCTCAAGCTTGCTGCCTTGCAAGCAATGGTTCTTTGAGCTGGATCTGAACATTCTCACCAATGGGACGCTCTCGGGCGCCATTATAGTCACAGTCATATCAAGCACAGATTACTTGTTTGAACAATCACACGAACGATGACAGTCTCGAGGCCACACACAGTAAACAATTAACCTTGCCGCTCATTACAAACAGTACTTTGAAGTTGGGTTGGCATTGTGACAATGTTCAGACCCATCCCGAAGAACATTGTTTATGAGACAGCAACCTTATGTTGTTCTACAACTGCCACTCTTCCCATTCCCACAAACTTGAGAGTCCCTGGAAAAACTTTGGTTATATTTATTTCAGTTTCATGATTTTTAGGCCCCAGCTCATGAGTCAGGATTTGTGTGTGAAGTTGTTTTGGCAACTTAGTCAATGCAGGCACTGAATGTAGTTTTCCAAAGCATACCTTACATATTTGCGAAGATCACACCGAACCCTAGTTACAACCGTTTTCCATGTGATTCTGAGAAACTATCATTTGACAACTAGGAGGAGTATATAACCACTCAGCCCTCTCTGTAGTGAGTAGCTCCCTCTAGCATGGACCCCCATCCAGAGTCCCACATGGCGTATGCTGTTGATGTTTGAGATGATGTGTGTATGTGCTTTGTGTGTTACTTATTTACTTAATTATTTTTTGATAATAAAGATGAAATCAACATTCTTCATTGCACATTATGCCTGCTGCTAATCTAAATTCTCATCCACTCTCTTCAGATCAACTCCCTCCCTGATACATTTGGCAGACAATCAGTTCACCAGCGTTCTCTCCATTACAGAATTTAAGTAAGTGTAATAAGGATATTTATTTAATTTTTTTTTACAAAACTGCATACTAATCTGCTTGTCATATTCCATTAGGTATTAATGATGAAGAGTATTTGGTTCATTGGTGATTCTTACATCACCAGACTAGAGCAAGTTTGCCGCACAGAACACACCTATGTCGATTTGAATTTGGAAAATGTTACAGTGCGCTGAATCAGAAGGGGGGGGGGATGCGATGGTCTAACGTATTGCCTGCTTTAAAGAAAGAAAGGCAATACATTTCCTCCATTTCTTCCCTTCCTTCATGCATTGTAATACACTCTGGTGATAACGATATTGGAATCCTCAAAGGCGTTGAGCTAATAGAGTACATGAGAAACGATTTAATGGCAATCTGTCATCTTTTTCCTGGTTGTAAGATCGTTTTCTCGGATCTCATTATTTGCCAGTGTAACTGATATAGCACAGACATGAAGGCTATCAATAAAAGCGTTAGAAATGTTAACAAGTCTGTTGGTGCTTTCATGAAAGATATTGACATGGTTTTGGTCTGGCATAGGAACATTGTAACCGCTGATAGCAATATATTTTTGGACGATGGTGTACATCTTTTGCAATATGGCATGTCTATGTTCTATAGTAACATTAGGTCTGCGATATTAAAAAATGTTTTGTGATGTGTGTTTTTAGGAATGCATATTGACGTAAGAACATATTTTAAGTTACAAAATATTGATAAATAAATGTATATTTAAAAGCCCAGGAAACTTTTTAAAATACACTCATTTTTTCTCATTTTCTTACTGTAGACTATCAAAAGAAAAGAAGAAATGGCACACAATTCTGCAAAGCGGAAACGTGATGATTCCTCTACTAAGCTGCACAATAGAAGTCACTGTCCGAGTCCTAGATTGTCGCTTCGGAATGGGGAAAAAAGGGTACAGGAGACAGAGAACCATCAGAAGAAGCTGCACTCCGAGTCTTGCCCACCACCACAATTACCACAATATTTTCTGCATGCTCCAGCTGTTGCTTCATGCGCCGCACACTCACAGCCTCCTCTTGTGTTGCAACCAGAGTCCCCTCAGCAGTCTGATCTTGTGGAATTGTCTCAGCCGCTGCTATCAATGCATATTTCACCAGCAAAAATATCATTGCCGCAGCCTGGCAGTTCTAGACGCCGTTACTTTCTTTCTTCACAGGACGCACTGCAGGAATACCTTGCGAAATGCACACCATCCGATGTAGAACAATCATCTTTAGAATCAGACAACGCTATAGAAAGCCAATTGTTGTCACAGCAAGACGATGAAATGCTTCCGCTTGAAATCGAATGCACACCCGACGAATTTCAAAAAAGCATCGAGGAGGCAGTAACGCACCGACGCGACAACAACCAATGTCTATTGTCTACTTCAGCGAGAGATGCGGAAGAAATAGAAAATGCTCAGGAAAGTGAGGCGGTAGTACTGGGTGTGTCTGACAACGCCACTGCGAGTGCTGCGCATCGTGATGCCGACTCAGACAGTGATGTCACCGCAGATGATGTTGACATCATCGATGACGCCGACGCCTATGAGTATGACGATCCAACATACACCCCGAGTTACGCAGCACCAAAATTGGCAAGCCAACCGTGCAAAAGACCCAGGATTGATGAGAACCTAAGAAATGTGGAACGGCAAGGCCAAGGAAATGATTTGACATTGCAGCACTCTACAATAAGGAAAAATATAGCTCCGATGTTCAACAGATGTTTGTCTAAAAGTAAATCAACCAGCTCCAACCGCACCACCACGGCAACAGCAACCAACGCCAGCAGTCCATCACCAGTGGCTCGTACCACAACCATTCATAGAAATTCTACGCCTGCGTGTTCGCCGGCTCCCTCAACATCCACAAATGACGACAGTGTTTCATTGTTGTCACAGCAAGGAACAATCACCCCAACCACCGACAGCCATGCAGATGCAAGAAAAGCGCAAAGGTCAGACGTCTGGAAGCATTTCACTGCCTGTGACGAAAATAAACTTGTAGTCCAGTGCAAATACTGCTGCAGGAAAATAACAAGAGCGAAAGAAGAAGGTAAGAGCTGCCCCGGTACTAGTGGCATGCATAGCCACATGAAGCACCATCACAAGTCTGTTCTCAATGTCTCTAGCGGAACACACTGCGGCAGAATGACAGGCACCGATCCATCTAGAAGCGCTGCCAGTGCTACCACTGTGCAGACAACATTGCCAGAATCTATGCAAAATCAAACAACATGGCCAGCATCTCACCCTACTGCATAGTACTACCTTGCACTGGTGTCAAAGATGCTTGCAGTAGACATGCTTCCCTCTCATTTGTTGAGAATGAGGGATTCCGCAAAGTAATGGAGGGAATGGCACCATGATGGAAGGTACCGTCACGATTTTATTTTGCTACAAACACCATTCCCATTCCTATTCCCAGACATCATGCAAAGCAATATCAGATGCTATGCGTGACTGCGAGGGCAATGTTGTGCACCTTACAACAGACATGTGGACCAGTGCACAGCACATGGAGTACCTCTCCATTACTGGCCACTGGATTCATCATGACCCCAAAAATAGACTGGAGAGGCAGCAAGTCATACTTTCTTTGGAGCACTTTCCTGAGACACACACTGCCGAAAACATCCATCAAAAATTATTACAACTGACAGAGCAGTGGCTTCAACCACTTGGTCTCTCCATTGGGTGCGTTGTTTCAGACAAAGGGGCAAATGTAGTGAAATTCATTTCAGAGGCCGGTTTCCAAAATGCATCATGCATGGACCATTCGCTGCATATCGTGGCAAAGAAATTTCTCGAAGCGGATCCATTGATTAGGGACACAGTAGAGCATGCAAAGAAATTGGTGGCGCACTTTCGAAGATCTGCCACATCGTGCTGCGAGCTATGGACGATACAGCAGGAGACAAACATTCCACTTCATTTCTTCTCCATCGATGTCTGCATGCGGTGGAACTCCACATATTATATGCTGAAGAGACTCCATTCGCAAAGACTTGCAATCGAGACTTTCTTTGCTGTGGCCGCAAGGTCTGTAAAAGAAGCCTCAGATATGCAGATAAATCTCAGACAGTGGAATGNTCCTTTGACTGTCATCATGTGGATGGTAAGCGTCTTGCCATTATCTTGGGTCAAATTATTGACCGTAGCACCCAGTTTGAGAAGATTGGTGAAGATTTGTTGTACCAGATGGCAACAGCTCTGGACCCACATTTCAAGAAGGTTAAGAAGGTCTTGGGGGGGTGTGAAGAATCCGCTACCACTGCACGCGAAGAAATCACCGCACAGATGGTAGGAGAGCTTGGCAGCAAAATGCATGATGCATCTGAAGAGGATGAAGAAGAGACTAAGAGTGTTTCTGAAAATAACACTCAACAGCCTGAGGCTTCATCGATCTGGTCAAATTTTGAAAAGTATGACCTCCTTGCACAGAATTGCAATCGACGGCCAAGAAGAGTAGATCCGCTTCACCATTGTCACTGTACAATAACACTTGCTGCAGCCGAAGACATGTACGATCAGTATCTTTCGTCGGATGGTGTGGTTCTCACGAATAACGATCCACTCATTTACTGGACTGAAAAAAGAGAGACTTGGCCAGCACTCTACTGTTTTGCAATCACACTCCTTGGTTGTCCTGCCAGCAGTGTCCCATCAGGACGTTTATTCAGATGTGCGAGCGCAATTTTAGCTAATAAAGGAACTAGTCTTTCTAGTTTGAATCTCGAGCACCTAGCATTAATTAAAATGAACAGGTCATTCCTACCTAAACTTTCAAACGATTTCCTGCAAGCCACAGATGAGGAAATAATGAGGTGCACTGCAGAGGCGATGGATTACCAGAAAAAGGGTTATGACCACCCAGATGAAATCTCGGAAGGTATACAAGAGCACTGAGTGAGGAGGTAAGGTTGGGCAGTGTCCGTCTGCTTGGGAGCAGACAGTGATTAATGTGTGCTCTCTGTCTTTTTCTGTTTCTCACACACTCAGCAATGATTCCAAAAGTTTCATGCTGTGTGGTCATGGCCTCAACTAAATGACACATAGGCAAACTGGACTTGGACTCAGTTGGGATGGAACTGCATGGTGTGGGGGTGGGGCATGTGCATATATAGAATAGGAATGCATTGTCTTAGTGATTTGTGCAGTCTTTTGGAGTTCCTCTCACACACTTTGCAGGAGGCACGTGAAGGGATCCCAGGAGGGTGCAACATTACATGGATCAATTTCTCGGGATAGCAGCACACCCAGCAATGATTCCAAAAGTTTGAATTCTGTGCGGTCATGGCCTCAACGGAATGACACATAGGCAAACTGGACTTGGACTCAGTTGGGATGGAATTGCATGGGGTGGGGTGGGGGGCATGTGCATACATAGCATAAGAATTCATTGTCTTTGATTTGTGCAGTCTTTTGGAGTATGCAACATGTTTTTTTTTCATGGATGCTGTGTACACATAATTGTACACATACAACTAGCATACATTTATACAATATGTGACTAATAATTGTGTTTTTTTAAAGGCTGTTTTTCAGGAACATGGATAAATTAATGACATGAACACGGAACAGCTAGACAGTCGATTTGTAGCCACTGCCAGTATTCTTCTGGGAT
>QEPC01000715.1:83410-106091 GCA_003113815.1 Sphenodon punctatus
GGTGTCCTCCCTCAATGTAGCCAGCTGTTGTTCTGTAAAAATGGAATTCAGTTAGTGTATGCATTCTTGAACAGCAGCAAAGGTATTTATTTTATGTGATCACTATTCACTGGGTAATAGTAACTAGCAATGGAGCTTTGAGAAATACTTACCAATTTTCTCCTGTCTTGTTAACAGGGTGTGGACCACATCAGCGGTATCCCATACAGTGGCTCATATGGCTGAGGCTATATCGACCACAATTTCCCCTGTAATGTGATTGTAAAATAAAACATATCAATGCACTATTAATGACAGTAGCCCCACTAATGTCAAGCATGGAATAGAGTGAGTGTTCCCATTAAAAAAAAAAAAAATTACTTACCAATTCTGATCAGTCCATCCAGAAGTGCAGCAAACCCGTGGAAAGCCATTTTTGCCAGTTTTGAATTGAGATCGATTTGACATGAAAACATGCAGCACATGGCCAACGTGAAATAAAGTCCGCCTCCCTGTGTTAAATGCCCGTGGCTGTCAGCTGTCAGTCACAGGGAAGGACTGTTCTTATTGGTGTGCGTCAGTTGCTAAGTAAATGACCCATGCGGGCGAGGTGGGGTGGGTCCGTCCAGGTAGAAAGAGACTATAGAGAGCTTCAATAAAGGTATGAGGCAGAGCACGGTCTCTCTTGGGCACGGGCAGCGTCAGTCTGGACGCCTCAGTCACTAGTACTACAATCATTACACACGAAGAGTTTTCATTCTTGTTTAAAGTTAACTTTTTTTCTTTTTTTTTAAGCTTTATGTGACTTTTATTTGTAATTTCAAAATACAACAAAACCGACCATGTACAATCTTCACAATACATTTTAAAAAACTGTAAATTTTCAGTGGTCATCTGGAATATATCCATTCCAACAATTTATATACTAAACTATAAATTGAACTAGGATCAGAGGGAGAATAGGATGCAGTAACATCATTTTAGCTTACCGTGCAACATAAAACATTTGTTTATTAAAGTAAAACGGGCCACTGCAGATTAGAACCATTAGAACAAAAAATTGCAGCAGGGAACGTAAACCGCTATGCTACAGAAGGCTTGCTATAAAATACGGTGTGGACTGGGTAGTTCACGTTCAAATAAATCACAATCACTCCGAACCCAAACCGAGTTAATGCAGTTAGCTCATCTGACGTTTGGAGTCACAGCAGTCCCCTGAGTCCAATCCAAGCCAACCTACTGGGCTTCATGTGCTACACTCCGTCCCTCCCACAGTCCCCTGAGTCCAAACTCAGGCCAAATGATATTGACAGCTGCAAATTGTCATTTATTGGATGGTTCTTGAATGGCACCATGGTTTAGAAAGAATAAGCTGGATTTGTGTGGTTAAAAAGGGATACAGACAGTAACATACATTATGAAAAACAAAAATTATAATATAATCACCCTTTCATTGTGTAACATTGATCTCCCTCCATGCACTTCCCTCCCGAGTCCCTACCCTCCCTCCCAAGTTCAACAAACTGCACTGGACGGAGCACAAGTTTGGGGCTGGGAGACCCAAACATGAACTCATAGTTCCTTTGTTCACTCCGTCCCTCCTCTGAGTCCCTCCTCCCAATGAACCAACTGCACTGGAGGAGAGCAACTTTGAAATCAAATCAATCTCTCGGCGGGGGGGGGAGGGGATGGGACGGGGAGTTAATTGTAGTTTCCGAACTGTTTGAGGTGGGGCGGGGGAGTTCATGTGTTCACTCCATCCCTCCTCCCACCAACCTACTGCACTGGAGGAGAGCAACATTGAAATCAAATCAGTTTCTCGGCGGGGGGTAGGAGATGGCATAGCAGCAAGTTTGAAAACACTCTTAAAATAATAAATAATTATTTATTGGATGCCATGGTTCTTGAATGAGGAGTCGGACTGGCTGAATGGTTTAGATAAGAAGAAGAAGAATCTGTGTGGTTAAACTGGGATACAGACAGTTACAACAACACATATTATGAAAAACAAAAATAATAATATAAGCTGCCGTACATTGTGTTACATTGATCTCTCTCACTAACATTCCCAGTGTTACCCCATGGTCACAGAGTCACCCACGGGTGGTTGGTGGGGGGTGGCACAGGCACAGGCAGAATCTCAGACAACTGTAGTAGGAGCTCAGCATCAGCACAGAAGCACCTGTGGTCAGGGGCGGGCAGGGGCAGCAGAAGAACTCCAGTGACCAGACAGCACTGGAGGAAGCCATGAAGATTAAGGAGATCATGGAGCCAGGCAGTGACCCACGGCCAGGGCGGAGGCAGGAGCTCACAGCGGGGACAGCTGCATCCAGGACACAGAAGGCACAGGGGGACTCACAGGCACAGTCAGCTGCAGGGGGCCAAGAAGGGTCCAGGGGCCGGGTGGCCCGCCAGGTACATGTAGTGGGGCCACTGCAGTATGCCCCGATGGTATCCCAGCGCAGACATGTGGTGTGCGACCAGGTAATATGTCTCGAAGGGATCCGGCATGCCCAGCCCCAACTGCACATCGGATCAGGACCACACACCAGTCAGCGCCATCAGTTCCACCGCGGTGGGCTCCGGCAAGCCATAGTCATCAGCTGGGGGCCACAGAAGGTGACCCAGCTCCAATAGGCGGTGATATGCTTCACCACATGAATGCTGGTATCCACAGGCCCCGTGGACAGATCCAAAGAAGGACACGGCCAGGACCTGGAACTAGCAGAGTACACACAGGGCATTCAAGACACAGACCAGGGACACAAGGCGAGGAGGACGCCTGACCCAATCCAACCAGCAGTCAACACAGAGGTTGCCCGCACAGGCCCGGGCACAGGCTGGACTTGGAGTCAGACACGGTGCCACTCTATGTGAGCACTGTGGGACCGGTGCCGCTAAGTGCTTCCGCACTGCCCTGCCTAGGCAGGAGTCAGAGTGGCTGACAATGATGAGCCTGCCGCCTCCTCCTCCTCCTCCATTCCTCTCTTGGCATCTGCTCACCTCTCCCTCCCACCTGGCTCTATCACGCCACGTCCCAGTACTGTGCTGTGTGCCCACACAGTTTAAATCTCCCTCCCCGGCTGCGTGATTTGTCCCGATCCTGGCTATGTGAATCTTGGCTATTGGTTAATGTAATAATAAAGCATATGTTTGGGCATAGAAAGTATGCCGTGATGAACACAACACAGCAATAATTGTATTATTACAAAACAATAACACTAATGTAAAAATTCTTAAAAATATTTTTTTTTAAAGTTAAACAGAACAACAGGGATTTGAACCCGCAGAATGACAGCTACAAATTGTATAGCAAGTGGGGACCGTAACAACTATGCCAACAGAGTTTTGTTGTTCATTGCTGCTTTTATGATGGTGTGAGATTTGCCAACAGTGACAATGGCTTTCCTGGAGTCAAGGTTGGCTTTTTCAATGGCTTCTGTGAGGTAAACAGAGCAACGTGCACCGCTGTCAGCAGGCCAAGAAACCGTGCCCCCATCATTCGTGCAGCAGCGATGGAGCAACTAATAATGATTGGTTAGTTAGCTGTACTTGAGTTTAAATTTCAAGTCTGTTCACGTTGACTGCGGCAGACTTTCTTATTGTTTTTTGAATAACAGTAATGTAATTCTCTTCAACACGGGAAGCGCTTTGGTGCTGTGCAGCGTATGCCATCAAGCAGCTGGGCACCATAGCGATGGTGCTGTGAGGACTGGCAGTTCTCCAGGACTGGCTGGGTGAGTATGAAAGGCGTGTTTCGTGGACGTGGACCTTAGTAGGCGGTACTAGTATAATGACTCTACTGCAGTGTTTGATAATGTGCGTAACGGGGTTTGTTTTTTTTCCCTTCCGCTAGTTGAAAGATTTGAGCAAGACCACGAGGCCCGGAGGGAGGAGATGCGAGTCCTGCGAACCCTAATGGAGCGATTTCTTGAAAGGCTGGAGCCTGCTGCAAGACAGGATGCGCCCGTGGTCGAGCAGGAGCCCTTCATAATTTTGATCCCAGATTAAACAGGGAAGTGGGAGAGAACTCTTTTTTAAAATTTTAAAATTGAAAAAAAATTGAAAAATTTGAGAGTTTATTATATTTATTTTCTTACAACGTTATATTTTTATACTGGTTTTAAACAGTTATTTTAAAAAATAATTTCTTTATATAGTAATATTTATTTTTAGTCAATTTTGTATTAGTATCTAACTTGTGCTTAGTTTTATGCCTGGTTGTGAATCTTTAATTAAAATTAAAATTACTTGTTAATGAAAAAAAATATTTTTCACTTTTCTTTTTCCAATACATCCAACAATGCAAATTTGTGTGTGTATATATATATATATGTATGTGTGTGTGTGTGTGTGTGTGTGTGTGAATATACATATATTTGTGTATATACACATCTATACATGCACATATATAAACATGTACATGCATCATATATATATGTAAAGGAGTAAAGATATGTATGTGTAAACACATATGCACACAGACACATACCCAGGCCACACACACATATTTATCTGACTGACACTCATGGCGGTCGGCAAATGCATGGCCTGGGTGTATGGCCTGGATGGTTGCAGAGGGATCAGGGTGGATGTGTGGCCTGGTGGAGGGGTGCACAGGGAAACTATGCATCCATAGTTGGGATGGGAACTATGCATTTGAATAAATAAATGGGGTTACCCATCAAATATGCATTATTCAATCTACCATTTGTGGATTAGCCAGTGTATGCTTTGCACTTCAGTATCCCTGAGGAGTACCCATTTTGTCTTTTCAATGGGGGAGTGTGTGTGTGTGTGTGTGTGTGTGTGCCTACTTACTTTATAAGCCAGATGATTAGAAGGGACTTGAGCAGAAAAAGGGTGGAATCTTCTGTACATTCACCCCAAAGCTGAGACGCTGAGACACATGAGAAGGACTGTTTTAAAGCTCTAATGCATAAGTGGCTGATGGACTTGGACATAGGAGACCAGGGCTAATTGAAATAGGAAATCACTGAGTGGCCTTGAAGAAATAAAAACCTCTCAGTCTCAGTTCCCCATATGTAAAATGGGAATGCATGTGTACCTGTCTTTCCCTGTGCATTCCCCTCATCCTTGTGCATCTTTGATTTGTAAGTACACTGGGCAGGGAGTGGGACTTGTCTAAATCAATCACTCTCTCTTAGGACATTATTTCACTGTCCTTTGTTAAATACACAATACAAAGGCTCTGATAAAATATAAGATTAAAATGCTATTTCCTCTCAGTCCCTCACTGCCTGTATATCTCTACTGTTTCTGCAATCGAGAAAGATGCAGCAGAGATGTAGTTAGTGCACTAAGGGACAGGGTGTTTTCTGACATGACAATAACCACAGTTTAAGTGCAATCAAACATTTCAAAGTAAAACTATGTCATCTAGCAGCTACCAGTCCAGGTACACATGGCAAGTTGGAACTTGGAACTTAAACAGCACTCTCGGGTGGGGGAGGGCATGAGAGTGGGGGTCACTCGGGACTTCTAGTTTTGTAATGCTTAGAGGGTGGGGGAGGTCACATAACGTTCACTCCTGTCACTCCCTCCCTCCTGTCCCAACTTTGCTTACTGCAGTTAGCTGTTTAGTATTAACTGTTAACATGACAAAGAGGTAGGTGTGGCGGCTGGCGGGTTTGTGATGCGGATGAATGTCATGTATTCATGTTAATTTATTAAAACAATTAACAGGTGGGTTGTGTGGATGGGTCAGTCAGTGAGTGAAAAAAGAAAGTGTCCCCCGACCCCCAGCCAGGACTCGGGAATTGGGATCAGGAGGAGCAGCAGATAGCCAGTCACTGCCAGCAAGACTGACCGGCCGGACACAGTCAGCACCACACACACACCCCTCTCCCTGGCTGTGGCTGGTTGCTGCCCACCAGTGCATCTAGACTCTACAGAACTCTGGTGTCTGGGGGAGAGAAGGTGACTGGGGGCAGGGCAGTCAGTGACAGCATCGGTGATGGAGGTCAGCGACTGCAAGTGAGCATAATTTCGGCGGTGCTAGGGGGCAGGGCATAATAGCACTTATCATGCCACTTGGCTCGGCTGCGCTAATCAGTTAGTCTTGTGTTAATGTAATAAATAAGCATTTAAAAATTATTTATATTACAAAGTATGCCAAACACAACAATAATTTTATTATTGACAAAACAAACAATAACACTAATGTAAAAGTAAAAAAATAAAAATAAAGTTACATTTAACAGTGGGGATTTAAACCAGCTGAATGACAGCTACAAATTGTATAGCAAGCGGGGACCTTAACAACTATGCCAACAGAGCTCTGTTGCTCAGCTCACTTCTTCTAGACTGAGGAAGTGCGGAATGAAGATTGTAAGAAACTTTTCTGCATTGACCTCACACTTCATTCTTTCAACTTTCTGAGCTGGTCCTATGATGTTAAAAATGACTCGGTCAACCAATACACAGGTCACTTTAAACTCCCATCAGGAGTTTTGGTCAAAAAACTTTAGTTTGGAAATCAATTTACGTTTACATAAAAGATCAATTTACCATAAAATAAAAACACCTTTCCTTGAACTCCCAACCAGAATATGTTGTCCATGCATGTATGTATTGAGAAGAATGGGCAGTTATTGTGGCACAGAGAGAGACACAGCACCAGTAGTCAGTGTGACAGCATGACAACACAGCGCAGCAGCGGCTGCATAGTCATACTCCCTTCGCAGATCTGCAATAAACGCTCATGACTGTCTCTCATATATTAACTTGTCAGAACGCAGGAAAAGACCGCTGATTTTATGCAACAATGGTAACGATCAGCAAATCAGTGAAACACATACATGCCGCATCTGCGGATTCTTGGAGAGGAAAAATCGCAGAATCGCGGGGTACCTGGCGGAATTCTGCAAGGCGCAACATGGGATGCCGAGGTTTAGGAATGGAATTGTGGTGCGGTAACAGCTGCTGCCACATCAGCCCTACTCCTGTGCTTCTTCCCCTCGTGTGCTGCCAGGCTGACTGACCTGCAGCACTGCGAGGGTAAAAATGGTGCCCGCAGGTCTCGCGATTCGAGATCTGCACTTTTGCGTGCAAACCAAGTGCTGCGCCAGCAGCACCCCACTCTAGGAGCGGTAAGCAGCCACTTGTCTTCTATGGAGGGAGGAGAAGTGACAAAGCCCTCCCCTCACCCAGTATGGAACTGGCCACGGGGAGCCGGCCCACAATGGGGGGAGGGAATTCTTGCTTACTGATGGACCATTTTTGCCTTCTCACATCAGGAGCCAAGGAGAGTGTAAAGACATTCCCTAAGAACATGTGGGACTTTGGATCCCAGAACTATTACAGAAACTTCAAGGTTCTCTAGCACTCAGAACCAAAGCATCTTATTAGAAGGCCTTCCGTGAATTCCAAGAGTTCAGAGTACAACAGAGCTAGGCTCTGGGGTTCCTCCATCTAGAATCAAAGGTGCTACAGTTCAGGCTCACACTCGAGCACAAGGGTTTATCCCCCCAGGAAAGTGCCTAGTAAAATGTCAGCCCTGGCATACATGAGCAGATTAGTCAGACAGCCATGGAAACCAGGGATTCTTTCTGAGTAGAATGGTTGAGAGCTGGGTATGGGGCAGGGAAGATGGAAGATAATAGGATCCCAGTTCCCCTCCCCCTTTTTTGCCAAGATATTGGAGGTATTACCCCAGATATGTTTTAATAATGGGGAAGTTTCCTTGTTCAGGACAGCATTCCAGACAGCATTATTGTGTCATTTAGAATCGGTAAGCTAGGACTTGATTCCAGGGCAGATGTGATGGTGTGGGCCTTGGATGTACAAGACATGGGTTTGAACAGGAGTGTCCTGTTGATATGCCTGAAAAGCTCGAAGACTTACCAGAGGGGATGCACAAGAGTGGTGCTATTACACCCCTCTGAACACAGCAAAGGCCATGGGGAACGATTTAGGTATTTAAAGTTTCTACCCCACTGTTTCCAGCAAACGAAGTTCAGGGTGGCTTACAACATTAACTATTAGAGGAACCAGCATCACATGACAAGACCTAATTTTAGGCATGACAATGGGTGTTTTTACACACACATTTCTCCTGCGTGTTTTCTTTTACAACCTGAAATTCTGTGTGTCTAAATCACTCACCCAGATCTTAAACATCTGGCTCTTTGAACTTCTTCATAGAACTACTCCCAGAACTTTTATATGTAAATTTTTCTCATGGTAAACTGCTTTGCTCCAAGCGGCTGTGATCACTTGGTTTCCATGTCAGCCCCTCAAGTTTACAGCTGCGGTTACTTTAGGCTGCCTCAGGCACTGTGTGTGTTGAATAATGCAACCAGAACTTACTTGTGGACTTGTAAACCCAGAAGATTGAAAGACCAGCACTTTAATTACAACTTAACCTGGGTGAATTTGGGTTCCACTAATTTAGAATTGGGGCTAAAAGCAAAGCTGAGGCTATTGGTTTCTCAGATAAGGAAATTCAAGAGTTGGGGCATTAGGGATGTGCGAACACCAGGGGGTTCAGTGTTCATCCCATTCGGGGTTCGCCCCCTCAAAAAACATTCGGGTTTGGGTTATTTATCCTGAACTTGTTTGGTTTCACTGAACCCATTTGGGGGGAGCAGGGGGGACCTGGTTTTCCCTCCATGCTCCAGGCTGCACGGGTGGAAAGGGTGTTGGGGTATCTAATCCATTTAGTTCATAGCATTTAGAATAGTTATTAGTTAATAGTACTTAGACTGACTGTAGGTGTATATATATATATATATATATATATATCATATTAGATAAAAAAATTAAATAAAAACTATTTTTTCTTATATATATATGAAAAAATTATGGTGGACCATATATAAATCATTATTTTGGAGGGAGAAATGGAGAAGGGAAGGAGAGGCTGATCTGGTGCCCGTAGGGGAGGCAATGGGGCACGTGCCAGAGGCGGGCGTGGCCATGCACGTGGAGCAGCAGAAGGCAGCAGGAGGAGGCAGAGGCAGAGCGCAATCCCCCCCCCCCAAACTCATCAGGCCTGCTTTAGGGCAACAGGCTGCTCTGCATCGCCTCCTGGCAGTGCCCTCCTCCACTGCCATGCAGGGCACTGGAAGGCCCGCAGGACTTGAGGCTCAGGCTCCATCTGTCTCTGCTGAGGGTGGTGCTGGAGCAGGTGCTGGGCCTGCTTCTTCTGATGTTCCTCCAGGGCCACCAATGTCCCCCACTGTTGAGGCAATCCCCAGCAGTCAAGAGGTGGTGGATCCCACCTCGGCTGCTAGAGGCAGGGCCCGATCCCCGGGCAATGTCAGTAGGAGCAGCAGCAGCAGCAGCACTAGCAGCTACAGAGGGGGGCACAGGGAGAGTGCTAGCAGCATTGCAGGCATGGGCAGTCTAGCTTCTGGGTCACAGTACTCCCCTTCACTAGTGCCGTAGAGCAGCTCTCTGTACAAGAGGCGATGTCTGACCCTCCTCCCAGCACTGCATCACCAGTGCCACGAAGTTCTCCCCCTCCCAGCAGCGCTGGCAGCAGTACATCTACCGGGGTGGGCAAGAAGGCAGGAGGGGGGGAATCTTCAGTCTGGGATCATTTTAAGCTGGTGCGGGCAGATGATCCCAGAGAGGTGCAGTGCACACTGTGCAGTAAGGTGGTGAGGTGCAGGCAGGTGCTTGCCAGCCTTGGCACAACTGCAATGGCCAGGCACCTCAAGGTATACTGCAGTGCTGTGCTGCTGAGCAGGAAGGCAGGGGAAGTGAATGCCAGAGGGTTCCAGACTCCAGCAGCCAGTTACCTGGTTCATTCAGCGGGCCAGAGTCCTGCACCATCTGCTGCTGTCTCTACCAGCAGGAGCAGTATGGGGGCAGAACAATTACAGCAGGAGCCTCCCCAGAAGTGCCGTCAGACCACCATGGAGGAGATGGAGTGGGGGGATGTGTCAAGGCGATTGGCAGGGCACCGTGGTGGCACAGGTTTCCAGGAGAGAGGCAAGCACCTGTTGGCTGAGATGATTGCCCTGGATGGCCAGTCCTTGTCCATTGTGGAGGACAAGGGCTTCCAGCGGCTGATTGGGTTCCTGGACCCCAACTTTAAGATGCCTTCCCCCTCCACCCTGAGTCAGACTGTGGTGCCACAGCTCTATAGGACTTTGAAGGAGCGGGTGAGTGAGCAGCTTTTAGGGGCTGGGGGGGGCAACGGTCCATTTCCTGACAGACCTATGATCCACCAGAAATGCCCAGCTGTGACAGCCAGCTGTGATGGCCCAGCTGTGATGGCACACTGGTAGCAGGATGCAGAGACAGTGCTTGGCAGTGGCAGGGAACCTGAAGCAGGGTATAGGTGGGCCCTGCTTCAGGCCCAAGTTGTGGACAGCTCCCACAACGCAAGGAACCTCAAGGCAGCCCTGGCCACCATGGTGAGGGAGTGGGTCACGCCAGGCGTGGCCTTCACCAAGGGGTATGTGGTCATGGACAATGTGGCCAATATCCTTAAGACACCATTCCGCTGCATGGGGGCTTCACGAGCATCCCTTATGCCGCACACACCCTCCATCTCATGGTGAAGGACGAGCTGGGCTTGGGGGAGAAGAGGATTGGTTCAGGCACCCTTAGCTCCCTGGTCGAGCCGGGGAGGAAGCTGGCAGGCTTCTTCAACCGCAGCATGAAGGGCAGCGAGTTCCTCTGGGAGAAGCAGGCCGAGCAAGGGTCCCCGATGCACACCCTTGTCCAGGATGTCTCCACTCGGTGGAACTCCACCTTCCTGATGCTTGACCGGCTTCTTGAACAGAAAGCCATCCTGCATCAGATGGAACTGGAGACAGAAATTGAGGCACCTCCAGGGTACAACATGGAGGATTGGGATATTATATCCCAAACTGTATTTGTCCTGAGACCATTCCTGGGTGTCACAGAGACATTGAGCAGCTCCACTGACACCCTCAGCCAGGTGAACCAGCCGGTGCATAGTTTCCGCAACAGCCTGGATGAGATTCTGAGGGGGGGGGGGGGATCATGGCCCTCAGGGCAGGAGAATGTGCGATGAGGTGATTGACTTTGCTCAGAAGTTGAAGGTGGGGCTGAGTGCGCGCTTTGAAGATCTCCTGCACCGGGATGAATATGTCCTGGCAACCATGCTGGACCCCAGGATCAAGGGCAGCATGGCACGCGAGACTGCGGTCTACGGCCTACGGAAGGTTACGCTGGTCCAGAAGGTCAGAAAGTCAGAGCGGGCCATGCAGCGGGATACCCCTGGGGATGGTGGGAGTGGGATCAATGACCCCCCCTCCAGTCATCTGGGTCTATCCCTGCCTACAGCCCATGGGGTAGCAGCAGCAGCAGCAGCATCAGCAGCAGGACCCCTATTGCCAGAAGCTCCTCCTCTGTTCAGTTCACTCTGGGGAGCATGGGGCCCAGCAGAAAAGGGCAAGCAACATGGCTGAGGGCAGTCAGTCAGGTGGTGCCCACCCAGAGCTACCAGATGGAGTATGCTGTTACCTCAGCAGCAGTGGAGACCTATCTAGAGGAGGAGCCATGCATAGATCCCAGCAGCGATCCGTTGGCCTACTGGGCCGGCAATGCTAACGTGTGACTGGCTCTGTCCAAAGTGGCCAAGGGTATCCTGTCCTGCCCACCAACCAGTGTCCCCAGCAAGAGGGTGTTCTCCATCGCGGCAGACATATGCGCTCTGCACCGCCTGAAACTGGGGGCCAAGTTGGTGGAGCAGTTGCTCTTTCTGAAGGTGATCCTTCCACTGCTGGGATTCCCCGAGCTTCCCCTGGACAAGGAGTGATGGTGCAGTGGCACACGCCATCCCATGCCAGAGGCAGTCTTGGGAGAGGGCTCCTCCTCCACCGCCTCCTCAATCTGGGTTACGGCTACTGCTCCTGTGCTGCTGAGGTGCTGTCCCTCCCTCCCAATGCCTGGCACCTGTCCTGCCTCTCTCTCTGTCTCTCTGTCTCTCTCTCTGCCTCTCTCTCTCTTTCTCTCTCTCTCTCTCTCATACTAGACGACCTTGTCCGCTTTATCTGACTGACCTCAGGATGGAAGGGTGGCATTGGGAAACAAACTGTAAGTCTGCCAGTCGGCCTACTGCTAGCTACATGATCTAAGCCCACCTATGTGATGCTGAATGGCTCTCTCTCTCTCGCTGCACAGTCTTTGCTAACCTATCTGATTGCCCTGCTGCCAATGTCCCAGTCTGCTTGCCCTACTGACTCTCGTCCAACGCTGCCTGTCTGCCCACCCTGCTTGTCACCAAGCTCAAAGCATGCATCAGTCCTGCCTCCCATGTCAAGGTGCCTGTCTTCCCACCCAGGTTGCCTATCTAAAATCTGATCCAAGTTTGTTTGTGTCTGTCACATTTATATAGTATGCAGCTATTTAGTTAGGTGACTACTACTAGGTGTGGGTGGGGAGTTTTTATAGCCACACTGTCTCCCCTCATTCTCTAGAACTCCTCCGATATGCCATCATTTCACTCATGGAGATGACCCCCCCCCCAGGCCTTGGCCTATATGCTATCCGTGACAAGGGGGTCTGTACCCCAGGTTGCCACTAAGCTCAAAGCCTGCCTCAGCCTGCCTTCCTGCCTCTCATGCCAAGGTGCCTTTCTGCCCGCCCAGGTTGCTGCCAAGAGAGAGAGAGAGAGAGAGAGAGAGAGAGAGAGAGAGAGAGAGAAATAACAGAGAGAGAGAGAGAGAAAGTCCACCCACTGTTTGAAGGAGAGACAGACACAATCCCACCCATGCTTCTGTCTGTCACCTGCACCATATGGCCAGAGAGAGAGAGATAGGCTCCCTGCTGGAATGAGAGATGTGGGTGAAGGTGGGAGAGGTGCATCCAGATCAATATGGACCAAGCACTAATTCTAGGGACATCATTCAACACCCATAGGCTCTCATTCCACTGTACCTGAGTCAGTCATGCACACCCATCACAGGAACCATCAGAAGATTCTGGGACTATTATTCTGGTCACTGGGGGCTGTATTCCATTCCACTGCATCCAGAAGACAGAAGCCTGTTGCCCACACGCCAGCTTGCCCTGCCACCAAAAGCCTACTCCTCCACACCCAACCGTGGATGCCCACTGAAGCTGCTCTATGATATAAAACACTCCTCCTACCACCCGCTACTGGCATCTGCTCCCCACTGCCAAGGAGCCAGTGTCACTTTGTCTCTGTCACACCCACACAAACACAAGCCCAGCACCTCCTAGGGTGCCATCTGCAAGTTAAGACCCTGTGGCTGCCACATCTTTGGGTTAATAATAACTACGCTACATGGGGTGGTAGGTGCTGCTGGAAGGGATTGACAAGCTGTATGAGATTCTGCCACCTGCCAGACAGAACTTCAGCACAAAGGGATAAAAAAAATATTGGACAGGTCAAACGAAGTTCATAACAAGAAATACTTTACAACTACTTTTATTATAACAATTTTAATAACATCAACAATGACAAAGCAACAACAACAACATTAAATAAAACAAAAGCAAACATGGAAATGAAACTTAATAATAAACCTAAGAGTCTGTAGCTCTGCTGCCACCGGGCCTATCCCCCGGAAATTGGGATAAGGGCAGAAGAGGTAGGGGCACTGCACAGGGCTGAGGACCTTCAATCTCGTGCACACTCAGCACGCCATTTAGCACGGCGTGATCCAAGCCCTCTTGCATTGCCCTGTGCCACCTGGAGAGCACCTGGTGGTAGATCTGCATGCGGCATAGCTTGGCGGAGACATACTGGGCATATGCCACCATCTTCTGCCACTCTGCCTGGTCCCCCTGCAGCTCATCCACCAGGCCCTTATCCAGGTTGGCAGAGGACAGTTGGACCACCTCAACATGGGCCAGGGTGCACCGCTGCATCCTGTCCTAAAGGGCCTTGACCTCTGCATCCTTCGGAAGCTCGGGGGGCTCCACATCAGGGCTGGAGGGGGGGAAGGGCTTGTATGCCTCCTTTTTCGGGTTGCCTTCCCCCCCTTCTTTGGGCACTGAGGCTCCATGGGCGCCACTCCAGACTCCTCCTTGCCCGCCCGCCTCACTCTCATATCATGCCGCCGCTCGATATGATTGATGAGCCCCGACATGGTCCCCTCCCTCTGCCAATGGACAACTTTATTACAGATCTAAAAAGATCAGAAAAATATAGGAACATAAGAAGTTTCATACTGTGTCAGACCAATGGTCTGTCAAGTCCTGCCTGCATTCTGTCTCAACAAGCTAATCTCTCTCTGCAGGGGACTTCCATTCCTAACAGGTCATAGGGCAATTCATTCCCTGTTTTTCCAGCACCCCGTGCCATACCTTGCATGTGGCGGTTCTGTCGCCCTTGTGATACAACCTCCAGACATCCGACGACTGGCGCCGAATGTCTGAGGGTGTCACTGGCGATCTCCGCCTAGGTGTCTGGTGAGTCCTCTGCCTTGGCGTGGTCCTGCAAGCAGCAGCAGCAGGGCTGTGGCCAGAATCCGATTCCTCTCTGAAATGGAAACACATAAGAACACCAAACAAATATCATGCATTTATGAGGATGCCTCTAGTCCTCCCTCCTTGGGGTGCTGCTAGTAGGGATTGCAACTAGATATTTCATGCTAATCCTGCCCTCCTGGGGGTGCTAGCGGATGCTAGGGATTGCAACTAGGAAGGCCCTGGCTGGCACGTGCAAACCCTGCCCTCCTTGTGGTGCTTGGGATTGCAACTAGGAAGGCCCTGGCTGGCATGTACAAACACCCTGCCCTCCTTGTGGTGCTTGGGATTGCAACTAGGAAGGCCCTGGCTGGCATGTGAAAATCCTGCCTCCTTGGAGTGATAGGGTGACAGGAGATGGAACCCTGGCTGGAGGAAAGAGCCTGCCCTTAGTTGGGGGTGCATAGGGAATGGGATGGCTGGAGAGTGGAGACCCTTGCTAGCCTGGCACATGTTTGGGTGGGGGTGCTGCTCATGCCAAAGCCCCCCACACTACCCTCTCTCTCTGTTGCAGACATCCGCTGCCACCCGCTGATGCCCACTGTTTGTGCCTGACTGATGCCCACCACCCATGCACCCACCCGCACGCCAGTGAGCTCTCTCCAACGGATAGAGCCTTTCTTGTCCTCAAAGTAAAAAAAAAGTTTACAAACCTGGCAGCACCTCCAGAGCCTGCCGCTTCCTCTTCATCTGAGGAGTAAGACACCAGCGGTGCCACGGGAGGTGTAGTAGCCAGGGCAGCGGCCTCGACCGCTACCTCCTCCTCCTCCTCCTCCTCAAGCGGCAAGTTGGCCCCCAGCCAGGGGATCAGCACCACAGCTTGAGTCTTCTTCATTTTTTTAAACATTTTTTTAAAAACACTCGCACCCAAAGTCACCCACAACACACACCAACCACCCAAACACACAGCACAGCGAAACAACACAATCATATGCCAAAACACACAACCGAGCAGCCACCGAGTCAAATACACACTCACTCACCACACAGCTCCGCAAGCACTCAAATTTCTGGTTTCCGGCGCGCTTTCTGTCTCTCGCATAATTTTACAGCCAGACGGCCGAACCTAACAGCTGAACCAAACGGCCGAACCTGAACCCGGAGAACCGACCGAATGGCCGAATCCGAACGCACAAACCGAATGCTGCCGAACCAAACAGTCGAACCCGAACCGCTGTCTTTTCGCCCATCCCTAATGTGTAGGTCATAAGGGGGTGCCGCACCCCCCCACACACCACCTTCAGATGGTTTCTCAGGTGGGTGTGGGATGGATGGATCAGTGTAGGCACATCTCATTTAAAAATGGCCCTTGCCTCCTTCCATGATGGTATCAAAAGACCATCATCTTTCAAAATTAATCATCCCCTGAAGACCTCTATGCTGTTGATGCCTTTGGCATTTAACAGGAAAAAACCCACATCTACGGAAGTGGACTGTGTAACAAATGCTATCATTAGGTCTCAGTAAACAAAGCCAGAGAAAGCAAACTAATAAACACGGTCAAGTTTAAAGACTTCTAACAAGTATTATGAAGGATGGCAAAACAAGAGGCCTAGTAACAAATGGAATCTAAGTACTATTTTCACCTATAAATTATATTACAGTCCCATTTTACTAATTTGCACTTATGCTGACCAAACTTGAGATGGAGAGAAATGCCAGATCACTATCGCATCTACTTTTACTCAGTTAACAATTTGCTTATTTACAGAGTGGTCGGTGGGGTCATGTTGAGTTAAAGAGCTATTTTAGTGATTCTGAAAATACAGTTAAAAAACTTCTTACAGGATGGCTTAACCTCAGAAATGGGACTCAGGAGGAGTGGTATAAGAACAAAAGGGTTGAAACAAGAGCTCACAAAGTGAGCATTCTTGCCGAAATCCCATTTCTTGGTTTATCCTGGAACAAACAAAGAACTGAGACTTTGACAAGAATTGAAGAAGAATTGATTTGTGAGTTCTCAGCAAAAAAACACAAACATATTGCACATGTGGGAATGGCCACTGGGCTGTTTTGCACATGTGAAAAATGGCCACCTCCTTTAACCAAAACGTTACAAAAAGCGTTACTAACATTTTGCGCATGTGCAATCTGCTACCCTTCACCAAAATGGTGGTGAGGCTATTCCTGCCATTTTGATTAAGGGTGGTGGCCATTTTGTGAATGTTCAAAATGACTTGTTGGCCAATTCCTCATGCATAGTCATTTTCTGTTTGTTTTTTTGTTCTTTTTTTGTTATTTGTTTGTTTGTTTCATGCTGAGAACTCATACCGTGACCAAGATCTTGGTGAGATCTCAGGCCTGGTACTCAAGTTTGAGAGTTTTACTCACGAAAAACAAATTGGGCTGCTTGTCCAGCCTTAAACACAACTGAGGGAGAAACAATACTTCTTGACTTCACAACTGAGGTTCTATACCTGAGGTTTAAACACTCTTAAAATGCAAGCTTTATCTATCTATCTATCTATCTATCTATCTATCTAGATATAGATAGATAGATAATTTTTCAAACATCACATCCCCTTACAACAACCACCTTTGAATTCTTGCTCTTCAAATTTCCTTTGCAAAGCTCTACCACTTGAGCTATAAAAGCAACAGGTAGTTGTTATTTTTTGTTCAGACAATAAAAAAGAATATTGTGTGTTAAACAGTAACTTAAATAGCTGTGTGATAGGTTTCTGTAGCTAGTGCTGAGATGAATGGACTTTTCCTGAGCTGATGTGAATTTTCATTATTTCAGGAATCTTGTTGAATGCTGATGGAAATTTTTATATTCAGGATGCTTTTTGCCCATTCGCTGCTTTCAGCATTTCCACCAAAACTTTTCCAACACTCTCAGCACTTTCTTGCACTTTATATTTTGAAAGCTTTTGGCACTTTCATTATTCCCAGTTGACAAAAATGCCAACAAAGTTCCAAAAGTACTGAAAGGTCGGTGATCTGTGTGAGGAGGTGACGGGGTTCACCCAGTGTTAGCATCTCATGTGCGGAATCTGGGAGTACTCCGGGATTCGCAGCTGTGCCTGGTTGTCCAGATGGCGGCTGTGGACAAGAGTGATTTCCGCCAGCTACATCTGATGAGGTGGCTCCATCCATATATCAGGGACTCTGATCTCACCACTGTCATCCATGCATTTGTCACCTCAAGGCTAGATTACTGTAATGCCCTCTACGTAGGGATGCTCATGGTGATGGTCCGGAGACTGCAGCTGGTGCAGAATGTGGTGGCCCATTTCCTTATGGGAACAGTTCACTGGGCATGAATTACACCTGTGCTCTGGGCTCTTCACTGACTACCTATAGTCTTCTGGGCTCAATTCAAGGTGCTGGCTTTAACCTATAAAGCCCTAGCCTGGGCCCTAGCTAGCTGAGGGATCACCTCACTTCCCAGGACACAGGGCAGTCTCTGCGGTCATTGGGGGGTACCCTCCTGGATGTTCCCTGGTATCATCAAGTAGAGAATGACAGGCAGGCATTTTCGGCCACTACACTGGCACTATGGAACTCCCCATGGGTGTCCACCTCAGTCCAACTCTCACTGCCTTTCACCATCAGTGCAAGACGTGACTCTTCCATCAGGGGTTTGATGGAGGGGAGGGTAAGGGGATCTTTGGGGGGGGTGAGTTTTCTTAATAGATTTTTTACACATTCTATCTGCTTTTATTGTAATATTTTTATAGTGGTGTCATGACCCTGGGCTGTGGGGGGGCCCGGGAGCTCCGGGGGAGCAGGGTGCAACCCGGCAGCAGGCCTGCCCCGTTCTCGAGGCTATCGTGGCGTCACTTCCGGTAAAGGCGGCGGCGACACTGCTGAATCTGGGCCGCATTCTGGTTGCCTTGGCAATGCCCAGGGACATGGAGGGGGCAGGGTCTGCTACGCTACATACGGTGGAGGCAGCGCCTCCCCTCGTGCAGTGCTCTGCACTCTTGCAGGCACGCACAGGGGTGGGGCCACCAGCATAAAGTCCAGCGTTGAGAGGCACCCGATGCTGGTGATTGTAGAGGAGGAAACCAGCCCATATTTGAAAGCTAAGTGTGACGTGTGAGGGACGATTTAGATTGTGCTTTACTGTGTGTGCTGGTTGTTGTTACCTTACCTCCCCCTATATTTCCTGGTACAGAGAGAGTGAGGCGAGCATGAGAGAGTGACAGGGCGATTGGTGTATGGGCAGATATATAGACCCCTTCCCCCTCCTGATTGTCTTTCCCCCTTGGTCTGGTGGTGTATGAGCCCTTCCCTTGTTCCTGTGTCCCCCTGGGCCCTTCCTAGCGAGACCCCACGCTCCTTGCACCTGCCTGCCCTCACGCCCCTTGTTCCCTGGTGTGGGTTATAACTGAAGGGTGCCAGGTGCGAGGCCTAAGCTCCCCTACTATCTCCACGCCCTATGATGATAAGGGTCTGGCCTCTTTTTTTTTTTTTTTTTTTTTTTTTTACAAGAAAGAAATTTTTATTGTTGAATTGTTCACAGTACATAAAAAGGAAGATAAAAACAGGTAAGCAGTTATAAAAGTGGGTTACAGTCATTTTTCTTTTAAGGCATTGAAACTTAAACATAATAAACAAACAATGTGCCAAATAGTAACTTTTTGTAGAGTAGTAAATCAGAATGTCATTCTGTAGTATTATATCTTATATTGAATAGACCACTAAATATGACTTTGATCCCTGTGTTAGAGTGTGGCCTTGGATGATTTCTATGGAGGTAAACCATTTGCTTGTGAATTTTTTGGGTTTGTCCTCCAGGGTTGCTGAGATTTTTTCCATGGAGTTCATATACCACATACGGTTTAACTATTCTGTTTCCGAGATGTGTCTTGCATTTTTCCAGTTTCAGGCAATAATGTTAATTCCAGCTAAAGTCATTAGTTTACATGTGTCGTGATGATGATTCATTAGTGGAATATTTGGATAAATTCCCAATAACGCTGTTTTTGACCGGAATGGAATTATTAGTCCTGTAGCTTTTTTCATGTATTCCCAAATTATGCACCAGAAGGGCTGTATCCGAGGACACAGGACAGTTCCACCAACAGTGGAGATATGTAACCTGTTTACCGTATTCACGCCAGCATAGACTGGAATCTGAACTGGCCATCACTTTGAAATGTTGTGGGGTGAGGTAGTATCTCAACGTTACTTTTATTTGGGGTTCTTTAATTTCCAGAGAACTCGCACAATTGTGCAGGTGTTGCCAAATCAGGTCAATCTCTTTTTCATTAAAAATTTTCCCCAAGTCTTTTCCCCATCTTTCGATTTAGGGGGTTGCTTATTTGTCCCGATTCTGATCAATGCCCCATAAATCCTAGCGATCATTCCCTTGTTTGAGGAATGATTAAATAAAGTTCTTTCGATATCAGTGGTGGGTCTGTAGTAATGTTGGATTTTTTCCCTGTCTGAAAATAGGTTTTTTAGTTGCAGATATTGAAAGACATCTAATTTTTATTTTGTTTTGCCCTCTAGTTCTTCGATTGAGATGCTTTTTTTCTCCTGGAATAATTGTTCCACTCTTGAGACGATACATTTGGTAAGTATTTTACGGAGATCAGTGGCTAATGTATTTTTGATTGATTCTTGAGTATTTAGAGGGGAGAATGGAGAGGCAATCCGGGGCACTTACATATGTTTTAAGGTCTAGTGCTAATATTGAATGGCTGTGTGAGCAAAGGGATGGTTATATAATTTGTTGTCATTAGGTATTGTTCCATTGGTTAGTAATTCCTGAAAGTTAGACACAGCTAATAGTTGTCTTTCTATCTCTACCCAGCCAGCATTTACTGAGGGGAGGAACCAATATTTGAGTGCCCTAAGGGAAGCTGTTTTGAAGTATAAATCTATATCTGGCATGTTGATCCCACCTTTATCATTTTTTCTAGATAAAATGGCCTTGCTAATTCTGTGTTTTTTCCCTTTACAGATTGTTTCTAAAAGAGTGCACTCACATTGTTTAATGAAGGATGTGGGTAAGTATATTGGGAGGGCCATTGCTTTATATAGTATTTTTGGAAGTGCTATGATTTTAAATAGGTTAACTTTAACGTTGCCTAACCATGAGGTTTTAAGTCGTCTCCAGGTCATCGCTTGTGTGCGAATCTGGTTGAGTATGCTGGGGAAATTTGCTTTAAAGAGCTTTTCATGATTTCTGGTAATATTCACTCCTAGGTATTTAATTTGGGATTTTGCTATTGTGAATGGAACTTGCTTTTCAATGGCCAAACTGTCTTCTTTGTTTTTTGTTATTATTATTAGCACCTGGGATTTTAGAGAATTTTTTTTTATATATATATAAAATCTATCTATCCCCCATCCCATATATATATATATATATATATATATATATATATATATATATATATATATGGGATGGGGGATAGATAGATTTTATATATATATAAAAAAAAATTCTCTAAAATCCCAGGTGCTAATAATAATAACAAAAAACAAAGAAGACAGTTTGGCCATTGAAAAGCAAGTTCCATTCACAATAGCAAAATCCCAAATTAAATACCTAGGAGTGAATATTACCAGAAATCATGAAAAGCTCTTTAAAGCAAATTTCCCCAGCATACTCAACCAGATTCGCACACAAGCGATGACCTGGAGACGACTTAAAACCTCATGGTTAGGCAACGTTAAAGTTAACCTATTTAAAATCATAGCACTTCCAAAAATACTATATAAAGCAATGGCCCTCCCAATATACTTACCCACATCCTTCATTAAACAATGTGAGTGCACTCTTTTAGAAACAATCTGGAAAGGGAAAAAACACAGAATTAGCAAGGCCATTTTATCTAGAAAAAATGATAAAGGTGGGATCAACATGCCAGATATAGATTTATACTTCAAAACAGCTTCCCTTAGGGCACTCAAATATTGGTTCCTCCCCTCAGTAAATGCTGGCTGGGTAGAGATAGAAAGACAACTATTAGCTGTGTCTAACTTTCAGGAATTACTAACCAATGGAACAATACCTAATGACAACAAATTATATAACCATCCCTTTGCTCACACAGCCATTCAATATTAGCACTAGACCTTAAAACATATGTAAGTGCCCCGGATTGCCTCTCCATTCTCCCCTCTAAATACTCAAGAATCAATCAAAAATACATTAGCCACTGATCTCCGTAAAATACTTACCAAATGTATCGTCTCAAGAGTGGAACAATTATTCCAGGAGAAAAAAAGCATCTCAATCGAAGAACTAGAGGGCAAAACAAAATAAAAATTAGATGTCTTTCAATATCTGCAACTAAAAAACCTATTTTCAGACAGGGAAAAAATCCAACATTACTACAGACCCACCACTGATATCGAAAGAACTTTATTTAATCATTCCTCAAACAAGGGAATGATCGCTAGGATTTATGGGGCATTGATCAGAATCGGGACAAATAAGCAACCCCCTAAATCGAAAGATGGGGAAAAGACTTGGGGAAAATTTTTAATGAAAAAGAGATTGACCTGATTTGGCAACACCTGCACAATTGTGCGAGTTCTCTGGAAATTAAAGAACCCCAAATAAAAGTAACGTTGAGATACTACCTCACCCCACAACATTTCAAAGTGATGGCCAGTTCAGATTCCAGTCTATGCTGGCGTGAATACGGTAAACAGGTTACATATCTCCACTGTTGGTGGAACTGTCCTGTGTCCTCGGATACAGCCCTTCTGGTGCATAATTTGGGAATACATGAAAAAAGCTACAGGACTAATAATTCCATTCCGGTCAAAAACAGCGTTATTGGGAATTTATCCAAATATTCCACTAATGAATCATCATCACGACACATGTAAACTAATGACTTTAGCTGGAATTAACATTATTGCCTGAAACTGGAAAAATGCAAGACACATCTCGGAAACAGAATAGTTAAACCGTATGTGGTATATGAACTCCATGGAAAAAATCTCAGCAACCCTGGAGGACAAACCCAAAAAATTCACAAGCAAATGGTTTACCTCCATAGAAATCATCCAAGGCCACACTCTAACACAGGGATCAAAGTCATATTTAGTGGTCTATTCAATATAAGATATAATACTACAGAATGACATTCTGATTTACTACTCTACAAAAAGTTACTATTTGGCACATTGTTTGTTTATTATGTTTAAGTTTCAATGCCTTAAAAGAAAAATGACTGTAACCCACTTTTATAACTGCTTACCTGTTTTTATCTTCCTTTTTATGTACTGTGAACAATTCAACAATAAAAATTTCTTTCTTGTAAAAAAAAAAAAAAAAAAAAAAAAAAAA
>QEPC01000715.1:111020-177158 GCA_003113815.1 Sphenodon punctatus
TGCTCACCTGGAGGGGATGAGGGCTGCAAAGGCTGCTGGGGCTTCTGGGGGTGGAGCCCTGCTCACCTGGAGGGGTTGAGGGCTGCAAAGGCTGCTGGGGCTTCTGGGGGCGGGCGTGCACCCTTGGCTTGGTCGATAGTTGCTGCATTCATCCTGATTTCTACCCTGTTTTGGTATTAGGGTAATTACTGCATCATCAAATGTGTGGGGCATTTTCTGTGACTCTATAATATTGTTAAATGTGTTTGTCAAATGGGGAAAGATGATGTTGCTGAAAGTTTGGTAGAATTCTGCTGGTAGGCCATTGGGGCACATGCTTTGTTTTGATGAGTTCTTTTATTGTTAGTTTGATCTGTTCAATGGATCTGTTCAAGGGCATTTAAAAAATTGACCTCGATTGAATTTTGGGATTTCATATTTATTAATGAATTCCTTTATCATTACAGGGTAAAGATTGAATGTCATATTGAGCTTTTGATAGACGTCTACAAAAGCCTCTTGTATTTCTTCCTGTTTGGTTATTGTACTACCGTTTGGAAGTTTTATTGTTTGGATAAAGGATTTTTTTCTTTTGTTTTTTTCTGTGCTAGGACTTTCACTGGTTTATTGCAATTTTGAAAATAAAAGCTTTTAATCTTTCTCAATTGTTGGATGATCTTTTGTGTGTCAATTGTGTTGATTTTACTCTTTATTTTTTGGATTTCAATTTGTGTCTTTTTGTTGGGGAATCTCTTGTTTTCTATTTCCAGTTGCTGCAACTGTGCATAAAGTTCTGCATTTCTTTCCCTTCTCTTTTTATTTATTGCAGCCTTAATAGATATAAATTTGCCCCTTAATAATGTTTTTGCTGCTTCCCATAGAGTTTGAGGGGAGGAGATTGAGCCCATATTTAGGTCAAAGTACTCTTTTAGATCTGTTGTTATTTGTTCCTTTATCCAATCACACTTGAGAAGGCCTCTATCAAGTTGCCAGGTTTGTCCATGTCAGGGGGTAGGGGTGAGGGAGCCTATACCCTGAGGGCAACTATAGCCCCATCCCGAGGAACCCAAGTGGGGGAAAACATCAGGAAAAGGAAACCTCTCACCCAGTCTCTTAGATGTTGAGACTGCTCTTGTTCCTAGAGCCGGGAAACCCAGCCTCAGAGTGCATGGCTCATCACTCAGGTTATAGGAATAGGAAAAGGAGAGGGATTCCCAAGGTGGAAGGGGTCAATGGACTGAAAAGGTAACAAGGGGGAATACATGTGAGGGAGCATCAGGACAGGGACAGCACAGGGAGATAGCGAGGTCAAGAAGGAACACAAGCCTTGAGGGAATGAGACCAAGCAGAGCCACAGGGGGACACAAGCTTGGAGGGAATGGGAACCAAGCAGAGCCACAGGGGAATCCAGGCTTGGGGGAACTGGGAACAAGCAGAGCCAGAGGGGAACAGAAGCTTGAGGGGAAGGGAACCAAGCAGAGCCACAGGGGAACTCAGGCTTGGGGAGAGAATGGATGTGACAATACCAGGATAAGTATTAAGGGTTTGCACACAAGGAGAGACAAGGACTATCCTGAAGAGACATACAATAAAGAAGGAAAAGGGTGAAAGCCCATGAACTCACATACACAGCAGGGAACCAACAGCCCTCAGAAAGGGAGAAAGAAGGAAGGGCCCAACAAACAAAGGGAGAGAAAGGTAGGGTTCACAAGACAGCTCACACTGTCCTGTGCACAGGGAAGAAAGAGCAGTTGCTCCCACAGCTTCCTGTGGCCACACCATGGATTATATGCTACCCTGTGACCAATCAGGAAGCCAGAGCCAAAACCAAGGAGACAGGACACAGCTGGGGAAGGGTGTGGCAACACAGGGGGCAGAGGCATGAAAGATGACACAGGAGTCTGGGCCTGGTCATTAGCACTGCCCAAAATGGTGCTAGCCCTTGAGGCAGCGCTCCAGATTCTCCAGGGCTGGGGGTTCAAGGCCCAGTCCTAACAGTCCAGCTGTTTTTTCGGAGTCACCCAAGTGATTTTGGAAATTACTGCGTTATGGTCTGAGAATGTAACAGGTGTCACCACACAGCTTACATGTCTGTGAAAAGAGTCTTTCTCTAGCAATATATGATCTATTTTAGAGTATGTGTTGTGTGTTCTGGAGTGGAACGTGTAACTCCTGGTAGATGGATTTATATATCACCAGGCATCTATCAGGTCGTGCTGGGTTATCACTGAGGTTTTGTTTTTATGAGTATTTTTTTGCAAGGGGAGCCGAAAAGCCAGTACTATCAGGTTACTGTTGCGGTGCAAGAAGGACTTTGTGGACTGGAAGTTATGAAGTTTCTGCAGATTTTTAGTTGTTTTCTCCTTGTATTTTTTTTTCTCTTTTAAGTTACCTTTTGCACTGCATCTGAGTAGCATCTGCTGTACAGGTGGACTGAGCTGGAGACCCCATCCACCCGGGAGTGGCGTTCCTGAGAGGATTCAGTGCAATCTAGGACACCTCAGTGAACTGATTCCTGGCTGGAGGTGTGCTGCCTGTCTGCCACCCTATTGGCTACCTAGCCGGGCACATCCCTACAAGTTCCAGTGTGCATCCTGTGGCAAGGGCGAAGGGGAGCTGAGAAGCCAGTACTATCAGGTTACTGTTGTGGCACAAAAAGGACTTTGTGGACTGGAAGCATTGCGGTTTCTGCAGCTTTTTCATTGTTGTCTCCTTGTATTTTTTTTCTTTTTTAAGTTACCTTTTGCACTGCATCTGAGTAGCGCCTGCTGTGCAGGTGGACCGAGCTGGAGACCCTGTCCCCCCAGGAGTGGCATTCCTGAGAGGCTTGAGTGCAATCAAGGGCTCCCTGAGTGAACTGAACCCTGGCTGGAGGTGTGCTGCCTGTCTGCTGCCCTATTGGCTACCTAGCCAGTGTGCATCCTGGTGTGTGCTGCGGGTGCGTGCCATGGGTGGTGCACCTAAGGGCTGCACGCACAAGGGCACGCCCTTGTGCGTGTGGCCTTAGGCACCGGCAGGGAGGCCAGGTTACTGGATAGTTTGTTGGCATTAGATTCTCCTGAACGGTCCAGGGAGATAGACCTTATTAGTAACTATGGAAAGGAAAAGAGGTCATGAGCATAATTCTCTTTCCCCCAAAGAAGTGCTCCCTGCTAAGATCACTAGGGGTGCGCCAAGTGAGAAGGTTAGTAGCAATCTTTCTCTTTCTAATTGATATGCCTCCCTGGATGATTTGGATGAGGGAGCAGAATACTGGTGGGATTTTATACAACAAGCCCAATCAAGTGCTCCCTCCCTAGAAGAGGTAACTACCCAACTGACCCAGAATATGGAAACAAAAGACTATTTGCTCCACCAGACCTGCCTCATAGCAAGAACTGTGGAAGCTCTGTTTTCCAGCTTGTCAGACATAGGGAGTGGACCTTGGTTGGGATAGTGAAACATCAATTGCAGGAACTAACAAAAAAACTTGAGGTTTATATGGTTGACCCAGTGGAGACTGCGGTAAATGGTGATATCTTCCCAAGAGCTGGGGGAGATCAAGCTAATCAGTTATTTAGAAGACCTCCCTATGGCAAATATCCAAGGAGATCTTGGGCCCAGGAAAATGAGATCTATTTGTATATTGGTTCAGACACAATTGGGAGAGCATACTCTTGGGATACCAACCAGGTTGTAGCCCAACATCTTTTTGCCTTATTGGGCAAAAAAGTGCGAGTACAGGATATTGTGGAAATTGAGTGGATGCCACGAAGAGAATGGTTTTATCGGATACACATAGTTTTCTCAAGGCAGGATTGGGTTCGTGATCTTTTTGTTGAAAGGAAATACTCATTAACTAGAGGGATCTCTATGGACAGGGTGCTTCCCCCAAGGGGGAAGCCTGGATATGTAATATATGAGCCCCGAAGCAGGGGTCATTTATTTCCTCCCCTAATCTTGCCCTGCTGGGACCTCATGTTCAAGGCACCAAAATTTGTGACCTTTTAGAGGTCCCAGGGGATAGTCACAAACAGGCACAGAAGGAGATGGGTGACCTGATGGAGTTGGACACCGAACCAGGAACCTTCTCCCTTAGAGGGGGTTACTCTGGTGAATTCTAGTATAATCCAGGAGGAGCCTTTACTTCTTCAGATTCCTGCCCCTGAGTCACCTATGAGCCAGCCCCAGGACCACAAAGGTAATAGGAATATAGGGAAATTGAAGGAGGGTCAGCTCTCCACAAACAGGTTTGCGACCCAGGTGGGGATGATGACATTCCTATTGGGGAGGATGACATTCAGTGCAGCAGCCCCCCTTGGAGATAGGATGAAAGAGCTCTCCATTATTGATCAGGATATATTTCTATCTAGAATGGGGTCCCTAAGGGCGCAATTACAGACTCCTGCTATTCAGTATGACGCTTTTTGAAGGAATTGTAAAGCTAGCTCCCACAAACCTATTCAGGGTACCAAGGCATGGTTTGCGGCAAGATTTTTAGAGGGAGACGATTTAGCAGTATCCTTGGAGGATATGGGTCAGACAAACAATCAGGTTACCCCCATTAGCCAGCAAAAGGAGGCTATGCTGGATCAGAGGGAACCTCATTCAATGGTGCAAAGTAATGTTAGTATAAATGACCCTACCCTCGTGAGTCTTGAGGTAGTCGGCCCACAGGGGTGACTAAATCCTGGTACCCCAATTGTAGAGTCCCAGGGCCCTGAGGGTGTCCAGGGTGTTGTGGCCACTTGTAGGCCAAATGAGACGCAGCAGTTTTCTTTCCACCTTGTTTCCTGGAATATTTCTGGTATTAAAAGTAAATTAAAAGATAAAGATTGGCAGGAGTTTCTGGCAGCGTATCAAATCTTGTGTTTCCAGGAAACTTGGATGGATGCAAACTGCTCTGTTGATTTACCGGCATTTGAATTAGTGTTGCATAGGGGCCAAAAAGCCAAATCTAGGGGTCAGATTTCGGGGGGTTTGGCAATTGGTTTAGCCACTAAATGGGCCAAATGTTTTACCCCTCTTCCTTCCTCTAGACCTGAGGTTCAGATAGGGTTATTAAAGTTTGGCACACGCTCAAATGAGCAGTTTCTGATATTTAATATTTATATACCTCCTTTTCTTCCTCTTATTAGCAAGTCGAGGGATGGGCAGCTTTGGATGAGGAGATTACTAATAAGTTGGACTCCTTTCCACAGGTGATATTGATAGTACTAGGGGACTTCAATTTACAAATTGATAACATCTTAAGACAGGTGGATAAAGGCCTAGGCCGGGTGCCAGCTCAGGATCAAGATCAGAGGAATATATACCCCAAGGTTTCCTTAAGGACTATAATGCACAAATTCCATTTATTGGCCCTAAACAACAGTCTTTATCAGGACCCTTGTAAGGGGTTTATGTTTGTGGGCCCACAGGGGAAGGGCAAGGTGGATGTCATTCTGGTAGAAGCAGGGGTTGCTGGGTATTTCCGGGAAGGGAATCCAATACTGTGGCCTGAAAGCGATCATTTGGCACTTTTTACATCTTTTATGGCTCCCTGCCATAATCCGGCCAATTCAGCAGATAGACCCCTAATTAGTCTTGAGTTTAAACTAAGGAAGCTGTCTTTTGCACAGTAGGCAGGACAAATGGGGGATGTCTGTAGTTTAGACAGTATGGTCTCCTGGGTAGCTGCCTTTTACGATGCAAAAGACTCAACGACTGCATTAGCCTTTTTTGAGGAAATTACCTCTGCCTTGCAAGAGAGATTTGGTGTCCCTCTAAAGCCACATAGGAACTTGCGGGGTAAATTGTGGCATGACCTGGAGTGCTGACAGGCCAAGGCCAGCCTAATTGCTCTCAAGAGATTTTGGGTATTGAGGCAGGATGAGGCGGGATGGTTAAGATTCAGTATACAGAGAACTAAGTATTTCCGCCTATTGGCCACAAAACGCGAAATGCATTATACCGAAAGCTGGCTTAGGCTGAAGATCTTTGCCCAGACAGGCAATTGCAAGGGTTTCTGGGCTATAATTAACAAAATCATAAAACCTAGAAGTAATCAGAAAAGCCAGTTGGTATCTGACGAAGTCTGGCAGGATTTTTTTTCAGATCTGTACGCAGAGAGATGGATAACAGTGGATGATTTGGACTGTCAGGTAGTACATCAGGATAATCATTAGGGATGGGCAAACGCGGTTTGAAGGTTCGGAGTTCGGCCCGAACTCAGCCTGTTCAGACGATGGAACCCGAACATACCAAACAAACCGAACACTGAACGGCGAAATGGCCGAACAGTTTGATCAGTTCAGATCGCGTTTGGGTGAGTTTGGGTGGCAAAAAAAGGTTCACTGGAAGGTCAAACATGACAGGGAGGTGTAGTCAGTCACTGAGGAGCAGACTTCCAGGCACCAGTGGTGGAGAGGCTTGCAAGAAACGAAGCTAATTATCTGCCTCCCCCCTTCCCAACACCTTCTGAGCTAGTCACTGTTCCTGAACAGCAGGCGTTGAGTAGGATTTTTAGATTGCTTTAAGTTTCATTTCAGTTTTGTACTGAAATGAAACTTAAACCTTAAACTGAAACCTTGTGTTATGCATTTCCTGTCTCTTATACACATCTAGATGTGTATAAGAGACAGTATATATGGGATGTATATATATCCATATATATCCATATATCCATATATATATCCATATATATATATGGATGGATATGGATATGGGATGATCTATCTATCTAGATAGATCTATCTATCTATCTATCTATCTAGATAGATAGATAGTTGTAGGAGTTAGCTTAGTGATAGAGATAGCGTTAGTGATTTAGTTATAGTGTTTGTAGGAGTAGGTCTGTGTACTTATTAGATAATCTATTTAGTTCATAGCATTTAGAACAGTTAATAGCAGTTAGATTTAGTGTAGATAGATATATATAATATTAGATTAAAAAAATAAATTAAAAAATTAAATTAAAAAATTAAATTAAATTAAAAAACCCATATAAAAAAAAAACCCAAAGAAAGCCATATAAAACCCAATAAAAAACCAAAAAAACATATAAAAACCAAAAAACCACCCATAACAACATTTCCCGAATGGCCGAACAGCTGAACCAAACAGCCAAACAGCCTAACCGAACGGCTGAACAGAACGGCCGAACCGAACCCGAACTAGGCGAACTAGCCGAACTGCCGAACCGAATAGACGAACCGAATGGATGAACCGAATGGACGAAACGAATGCAGCCGAACCAAACGGTTGAACCCAAAGCGCGATCTGTTCACCCATCCCTAATAATCATTCTTGGATTCAGGATGATTTTTGTCCGAGGGTAATATTAGAAAATATCCAGGCTCTCAAACCTAATAAGGCAATAGGGCTGGACCTTATTTCAGCAGAGATGCTGCAGGCAGCCCCGGGATGGTGGGCCCAACTATTATTTGCCCTTTTTTTTAATTTTAGCAATGATGGTAAGATCCCGGAGGTATGTCTTCATAGTGTTATAATCCCTATCTTTATAAAAGGGAGAATACAGGATCCAGCATGCTACAGACCAATAAGCCTCCTGTCAGTGGTGGGTAAAGTTTATGCAAGCATCATCCTGCAACATCTGGAAACCTGGACAGAAGTCAAGCGGATTATTCTGCTTGAGCAATTTGGATTCCGAAACAGGAGGTCTACGCTAGAGTGCTGTTTTGTTTTTCAGCACCTGATTGCAAAATATGTCAAGCCTAGAAAAGCAAAATTGTATTTAGCCTTTATCGATTATACTAAGGCCTTTGATATGGTGCCCAGGAAGAGGCTCTGGGTGAAACTTAAGTTCCTGGGGATAAACAGCAATCTGCTTAATTCGATAATCCTATTGTATTCTAGAAATGAGGCATGTATTAGGATAGGACCGACACTGAGTGATTTTGTTCCAATAGAGAGAGGGGTACGCCAGGGCTGCGTTTTAGCGCCGCTGCTATTTAACCTGTTAGTTGCAGATCTTATTACTCACATACTAGAAAAGGAAACACATCCCCCTAAAGTAGGAAATACTCAGCTACCTATTTTACAATTTGCTGATGACTTGGTTTTGCTCGTTCAGTCTAAAATCGGCTTAAGCGGGCAATTAACAGTTGCCACTAGTATTGTCAAGCTAATGGACTAGAAATAAATGTCTCAAAAACTAAGATAATGGTCCTTGGTACAGGAAGAAGTGAGAAATCATGGAAGCTTGATGTAGGTACCATTGAAGTGGTACCCACTTTCTCGTATCTGGCGGTTAGTTACTCCCAGAGGGGTATTTGGACCGAACATATTCGGGTCAGATCTAGCAAAGCAGAAAAAGCTGTGCAGGCCTTATGGAGGGCTATAGCTATTTCTAGGGGTATCCCTCTCTATCTTCTTTGACGTTTATCGCCCAAAGGTTATAGCCTCGGCTCTTTTTGGCTTTGAACTGGTACCTAATCCAAATACCAAGCCCCTAGAAAAGGTACAAAATAAATTTATTTGCCATTTTCTTAAAGTTGGGCCAAGTGTTCCTGGTGCTGTCCTTAGAGCAGAAACCGGTGTCAATTCTATGACAGCCCTGGCCAAGATGGCATACATTAGATTGTGGCTGTGCTTGCTAATCCAAAAGGAGGGGGCTCTCCCCCTGATCTGCCTCAGAGAGGAGCTTATTGCACTAAATTCAAGGGCTTACCCATGGCTTCTTTATTTGGCCCAGCGTTTAGCCAATTGTGGCTTCTCATTCGATTATTTTAAAGGGAAGACCCTGGGGTCTATCAAAGCAGTAATCTGTTAGAGGATTAGTGACATTGCACATCAGGAAGATATAGCTGATCTATCCAGGTGGAGGGTTGCCCCACATCTACAACAGTATAAGACCTTTGTAAAGTTTGAGGGGTATTTAGACACACTGGCAAATTCATGTTTGTGTAGGTTATATACCTACCTTCGTTTTCAGCTCATTCACTCTGAAGTCACAGAAGGTAGGCATAAACAGGTGGCATACAACAAACACCTATGTTCGTGTCCATTAGCAGAGGTGGAATCAACTAACCACCTCCTATTGAGATGCCCATATTAACAAGCATTGAGGGTAACCTGACTTCTGCTGCTATTTCAATACTGAGGGCACTTATTTATTTCTTTTATCCTTGACAGAAAAGGAAGATTTGATGGCAATAGCCACATTCCTGAGTTTGGCAGAAAAGTTAAGACCCTGTATTTGCCAGGCTGGATTCCTTATTCTTAGTTTGAGCCACTTCATTAGTTCCGCCTTAAACAGTGTTGGTTCATTACTTGGGATGGGGAACTAACAAGCTAGAAGTCTTGGACTAATATTCAGAATGCTATCTAACTCTGACCTCGGTAATGGCTAATGGATTATGGATAATGGATAGTGTCTAAATTGTAGGGGGTGGAGTTAAACAGTATATGCATTGTCGCATATTATATGAATTCTTGATGTGTTACTTGAATGTCTTTGCCAACTGTGTTGGCTTTTATTTTTGTTATTTCTGTTGTTTGTTGTGTCTGTTTGGCCAATGGCGAAAGCTCGGGCTGCAATAAAACAATACGAGACCTTAAGGAATATACATATCCTATGCAATTGGAGAGGGTACCTAGCCAGAACCAACTCCAAAATTATTTCTCTACCATCCATTTTTGGGAAGCTAAGCATACAAAAGCTGCGAGGGCTATCAAATCCTCTGCTTTAGTTAAAGAGAGGAGCCTCTTATAGCTATGGCCTGGCTCAATACACCGCACCTCATCAAGAAAAGGCTGAAGCCAGACAGCCCTAAGATCATTATAGTGGGGGCAAGAAACCAAAAAATGCTCCTCCGTTTCCACCTCTCCATGAGGGCAGGTACACAGCCGCCTGTCATAGGGGAGTTCCTATATCTCCCCTCTACCACAGCTGTCTGGACAGCTGGAAGCGGAGTAAGGTGAAATTCCTTTGTAATGTGTGATTGGACAGCACATCGAGGTAAGGCTCCAGTCCCCAATTGACCTTTACCAGGCCAAGCCAAGGGGCGACCTTCCAGTTCATTAGTCCTGCCATGTCATCTATTCTGACATGAATCTCCCTCTAAATCCCTACTAAGGGACGGCCTGCAAAGAGGGCAAAGGAGAACCCATGGCTTCAGAGAAGGTGTCCCAAATACCCCAACTCCTAGGGCCGATATACAATCATTCCTCTTCCAGTCACAAGCAAGGAAGTGAATTCTCACGCATAGAGAGGAGCCTCAGCCAATAACGAATTGGAGCCAGTCTGGCACGTGAAAGAATAGAGAATACACCAGTTTCTGCCCTCAGCACAGAGCCTGGCACACTCCTCCCTACTTGCAGAAGTTGGTGCAAGAAAGAATCCTGCACCCTCTCAAGAGGTTTAATCATTGGATAGGGAATAATGTCCAGGTCAAAGACTGCTGAAGGCGGAACCTTGACTCTATATACCTCAAAAAGGGTGGGAAATGTGACCCCCCTGGGAAATACGGGCTGCCCTGCTTGTGGCACCGGCAAGTTGGGTGGTTTTTAATACCTGCCCATGGATGTGCTTAGCCCACGTTCCCCTACATGAAAAAGTTACCTGAAGGTAGGTGAAAAATTGGACTACCTCCAAGGGTTGGTCCACAATTTCCCACCTAACTGTTGTCCTTCAGCCCCCCCACAATCATGATTTTGGATTTGTGGGGATTTGGTGACAGTCCATTGAGAGCACAGTACTCATCTAGATTATACGATAAATGCCTCAACCCCCTTGCTGTCTGGGAAATGAGAACAAGATCGTCCGCAAATTGGAGCAAGCTCAAGTGACGGCTGCCGATGTTGGGGGCATCGATGTTGTCTGTTGTTAAAGCTTTTACAAGATCAGAAAGATATATATTAAAAAGGAGCAGGGCCAGCACACACCCATGTCTAACCCCTCTCTGAATGGCAATGTCCTTGCTTAGTTGGTTATCCGAGCTTACTTTGACCCTAGCAGAATTGTTGGAGTATAGCAGAACTATGAGTGACAGAAGATTGCTATTTATCCCCAATGCTAAGAGCTTCTCCCATAGCCTGGCTCGAGGAATTAAATCAAAGGCTTTAGTTAGATCAATAAATGCCAGATGTAATTTGCCCTTCCTGATTCTATAATACTTATGAATCAGGTGCTGAAGTGTAAAGCAGCAATCTGTCGTTGCCTTCCCTTTGCCAAAGCTAAATTGCTCCTGGGGAATAATTAATTTCTCCTCAGCCCAATTCACTAATTGCCCCAAGTGACACCTTGCAAAAAGCTTCCCCACAACAGAAAGTAAGCTTATAGGTCGATAGCATGCCGGGTCTGATCTAACTCCCTTCTTAAAAATTGGGACTATCCAGCTCTGCTGCCAGGAGAGGGGCATGCCATTGAGCTCGCTCTAATGGATAGAGCCTTTCTTGTCCTCAAAGTAAAAAAAAAAGTTTACAAACCTGGCAGCACCTCCTGAGCCCGCCTCTTGCTCCTCAGCTGAGGAGCCGGACACCACCACCGGAGGTGCAGTAGTGGCAATGCCAGCGACCTCTACCTCTTCCTCCTCCTCCTCCTGAAGTGGCAAATTGGACCCCAGCCTCTGATTAAGAACTGCAGCCTTCTTCATTTTTTTTAAACAATCACCCCACCCACAACCAAAACAAACTCCCACAACACCCACCAACACTCACCAACCACAACCACAACAACAGCACATCCAAACCCAACCCAAACACAGCCAAAACACACAAACCAAACAACCACCCAGCCAAACACACACTCGCTCGCCACACAGCTCCGCACGCACTCGAATTTCCAGTTTCCGTCACGATTACAGCTTCACGTGTTCTCACGATAATTTTTTCTGAACGGCCGACCCCGAACCGAATGGCTGAACTGAACTGCCGAACACGAACCCGGCAAATGAACCGAACGGCCGAACCGAACGCAGCCGATCCGAATGGCTGAACCCGAACTGCGATCTGTTCGCCCATCCCTAGTGTGAGCCAACAGTATCCCACATTTATCACTGGCATCTACAGCTGATGCATCATGTAGCAGCCAGGCACCTTCCCCAAGGTGAAAGTGGCCAAACATCTGGCAGCCTTCAAACCCATGAGCAGGTGACTCACAGACTACTGTGGGCTATTGCAGACTACTGTCTCATTTGTTTTCTCCCTGTTTATTTATTTTATTTATTCAGATTTAAATGAAAGCAAATTCAGAAAGGTAAAGAATCACACATCCCTACAACATCATCTCTCATAAAATTGTGGGTTTTCGGCCCCTGCTTAAGAAACTATCTTTGAACACAGACTTCCAACCAGCTATCAGCCTAACTCTAACATTCCCTTTTTGTTAGCTCTTTCAGCTGCCTTGGACACAGTTGATCATGATCTATTGTTGATGTTGACATGACTGCAGGACCTGGCAGGGGTGCATGGTGCTGCTTTTGAGTGGTTCCATTCCTTCCTGTCAGAAAGGTTTCAGCAGATGGTAATGGGTGATTGCTCACCATCCCCTCATGAGCTCCACTGTGGGGTCCAGTAGGATTATATTCTGTCTACCCTCTTGTTCAATTTGTATTTGAGGCCTCTGGATGAGATCATCCAGAGGTTTGGGGGTGAAGTATCATCAGTATGCAGATGACACCCAGCTCTACCTCTCCTTTTCATCCAAACCACGTCCTGCAGTCTTAGTGCTTATCCAGTGCCTGGCTGCAGTTGGGGACTGGATGAAAGTGAGCTGATTGGAGCTGAATCCTGGCAAGATTTAAATGATGATGCCTGGCTAGCCTTGTGACTTGGAGGGGATTGGGACGCCTGCTAATGGGCATTTTTACACACACCTTAAAGTTCCAGATTTTTCAGTCTTCTGGGTTTACAAGTCCACAAGTAAGTTCTGGATTCATTTTCCACACACACTGCCCTGAAGCAGTTCCTGGATGTGTTCTTCACACAAACACTGCCCTGAGGCATTTTAAAGTAACCACAGCTGTAGATGTGACAGGCTGCCATGGAAACCAAGTGACCACAGCTGTCTGGAGCAAAGCAGTTTACCAGGTGAACTTTTTACGCAAAAGTTCTGGGAGAAGCTCTACGCAGAAGTTAAAAGATCGGGATATTTGAGATCTGGGTGAGTGATTTAGACACACAGAGAGTTCAGGATATAACGGCAAACATGCAGGAGAAATGTGTGTGTAAAAACACCGATTGATGGACTTAGATCTTCAGGTTGCAGCAGCAGCAAGAAGCACTTTTCGCAACACCGTCTGATGAAGAGGCTGGGGCCTTTTCTTTCTTACTCACATCTGGTCATCATCATCAATGCTTTTATCACCTTAAGGATAGATTATTGCAATGTGCTCTACATGCGGCTGCCTTTGATGCCTGATCAGAAGCTGCAGCTGGTGCAGAATGCTGTGGCTTGGTTCCTTTTAGGGAAAGTCACAGAGATCACATTATAACAGTCTGCGCTGGCTGCCTATAGTCTTCTGGGCACATTTCAAGGTGCTGATGTTGACCTTTAAAAAGTTCTAAATGGTCTAGACCACACATTAATACTGAAACTCTGTTTTCTGTTTTCCTCAGAAAACACCGAGGACCAGGGCATTCAAATTGATTTCCCAAGTTCTGAAGTTTCAAGGAAGGCCCCACAAAATTTTGGAACTCAGAAAATCGGGTTCAAGTGCAAGGAAGGGTGCTGGAGGCCACTGCTGGGTCCCTTTTGGCCAGGGAGGGGATAGATCAGTGTGGGCCAGAGAAGGAAAGTTGGGAACCTAGTGGGGGGGTCAGGGTTGGGGTGCTTAAGCAAGTGGGGAGGCTAACAGGGGCATGATGGGTGGGTTTACTTACTTTAGAGAGAGGTCCAGTGCCAGTCCATGGCCTCTTCATGGCTGGTAAGTCTGAAAATTAAAACAACTAACAAACCCACTGAGCATGCTCAGAAGGACCTGAATGGATGTTTCTGAGCATGCTCTGCCCTTTTCAAAGATGGATCAGGCAGTATCAGCAGGCCAGAGCCACCTCTGAAAAAGGCGGAGCATGCTCAGGAAGGGCTATTCAGGTTCTTCTGAGCATGCTCAGTGGAGTTTTTTTTATTTTCAATATTACAAGCATGAAAGAGGCCACTCACTGGCATGAGACCCCTCCGGAAGTTAAATAAACCACCCCTGATTTCCCACCCTCCTCTCTTGGCACTCCCCGTAAGCACCCTAGCCCTGATACTTCTTGGCCTTGGAACTTGGCTGAGTATTTGCTGAGGGTCCAAGAAGTGGTCCAAACATTTTGATCACTCCTGGGATACTCAGAAAATAATCACGTGTTTTTTGGTTTATTATTCAGAACAGCCCTACCCCGTATATCTGAAGGACCTCCTGTTCCACCGTGTTCCAGTGTGACCTCTGAAATCATTCGGGAGTGCCCTGTTGCAGGTTCTATCTGCTACTATTGTCCATAGGAGAGGGTGCACAGGAGGGTGTTCTTCATCACTGCCCCAGTTTATTGGAATTTGCTTTCCCCAGAGGTTCATTTGAGCCCAGGCCTAAATATTGGGTATTTTCAGACGTTACGTGGTCAATGTCCACCACAGTAAATTCCCTGTGGTGGCTTGGACCACGTAACGTCTGTTGGGGAGAACGGATGTTCCCCCCCAGATGTTACCATGGCGTCGGCTCACATTCACCACATGAGCGGGCGAAGCGGCGGGGCCGGAGGCGGTCATATGTTGAAGGCGATTCCCCACCGTGGTGACCCCCGCCGACACATCTGGACAGCAGCCACGGCCCAGAATCCCCGCAGGGATTCCAGCCCGTGGCCATAGTGGGTGAGCGCTGCGGTGGGATTGGCCATGGTGGCTGCCCATCTCCCCAAAGGGTGGGCGGCGGGGAGTGCAGAGGGGGCGGGGCCTTGCGGCTGCACGATTCCCCGATTCCCCGCCAGGATCCCCCAGCACGTCTATTAGGGCATGATGGGTCATCCCGGCGGGGATCATTTCATTGATTTCATGACGGGGCCAATTGGCCCCCTTCACATCTGAAAATACCCATCTTCCAGAGGCCATGCAAAACCATTTTTGATTTTAAAAGTATTTGATGGGGGAAAGGGAAGGATAGGGGCTGGTTGGGAGGTTTTGCATTGGACTGAGGGTTGGGAGAGGGTTTCGGTAGGTGAAGGTGGGGTAGGATAGGCTGTGGTTGGAGAAGGGTGAAGGAAAAGTTTGTTGGGGATGTTGGAAGGGTTTCTGCTGTTTTATATGTATGTAAGCTGCCTTGAGACTTTCTGGACGGGTGTGGTAAAAATAGAATAAATAAATAAAATTAATAATTTTTGAGCAGAGTTATTCAAGGGACTTCCCAAATATTAAAAAAATCAATTGATTATCAATATTGACTATCAATCAGTACTATTGATTTACTGATTTTTCCAGTTACCAATCAAGAAATCAACAAAAAACCAAAAGATTGAGACTGGAACTTGATATTCTGGAACTTGAAGTCAACATGCCTGGACATTCCAGGACACTGAGTATCCGAATTGGATTATAATCTGGTACCAAATTGTACCTGATATTTTTGAGTTGATTCAGGTTGGAGAAAGGTAAGGGAAAAGGTTGCTGAAGAGATTGTGTGGGTGGGGGGCATTCAGGTACCAGAAATTCAATGGGTATACCTATTTTTGTGGGTTTCCATTTCAGCTTTAGATGCTTTATATTTACACAAAAGATTTATTTATAATCCTATATTTTATAAGATTGCATTAGACAAATCACTGAGCCAACCAATCCTCAAGACAGTAGCTCTTCCTACATTTTTCCAATATTCACAACTTTATAGGGTGGTAATATGACACCAGAGAGAACACTTGAGGACACAGAGCTTTTTCAATTAACCTCTTTTAACAGCCACATTTGATTCACATGGGGCTATGTAAGAGAATACCCTTGTGACATGCACAATCAGAGTCATAAATCACAATGGGAACATTAAGAGGATAGAAAACAATTTGGCATATGAATACTGGGTATTAACAGGCATTTCAAGCCACTTATCTCCTCTTTCTTTGTGTTTCGTTTTTCTACATCATTTTGAGAAAAGCCTATTTTCTCCTATTATGTTTATAAGTATGTTATCACCGTTTCCTATTTCCTGAGGGAAAGTGCATTTTAACTCATGCACAGTTTGCTTTGCTACATAATATGGCCTGTACTATAATGTATACCAGGGATTGCTGGTATTAATTGAGAGGATGAGATAGTTAGTGCACATTGAATGGGTAAAACTTCATTATTAGCAGATCCTGCATATAATTTTTTATATTATTCAGTAATGAAGAAGAAAATGAATTTTATACATATACAATATATTCATTTAATTGATTTTATTTTATTTAGTCAAATTTATATCCTGATCTTGCTCCATGAACAAAGTAACCAAAATGACTAAAAAACTAAAACAAAATAACCAAAACCAAATATTCAAAATAGAATTTGGCAAAACAGAAACAAACAGTGACCATTATCCATGTTGTCAGAAAAAAACAAATAGTATAAATTTGACAAAAATATTTATTTTTTTCAACTCTAGCATTAGTGAAGCTGGACAATTTCCTGGCCATGATTACTAATTAAATTGATCCCAAGCCTACTGATACTAAAGAAACAATTCAGATTCATTTCAGCGGATTATGGGGAAAGTACATTTCTCTTTCACTGGGTATATTTCGCTAAATCGGTGTTCCCAAATGTCTTGAATCAAAAGATGACTGTTGAGACTCAGAATTTCTCACAGACTACAACAAACATGATGGATATGACAAAGACATAGCTAAACTGTAATTCTAATATGCCCAAATGGAGAATATGGCCTGGGCTCCCCAAGAGACACTTAGCAAAATGCGTAGGAATTAGAGCTGGAAGGAGTATACACACCGATCTCAGTAAGCATCAGATTTACAGTAATGGACCGAAACTGATAATTATCAGTTTTATTAATTGATAACCAAATTACTGCATAATTGTATTAACAATTTGTGTCAATACCACATTGCTGCATTCCCTTTTCTCATTTTCCCATATTCCCTACATTTGCCCATAATCCTTTTCCTATTAGGATTTACTAGCTGAACTCTGCTTTGTAGCTGAGCTCTGCTTTCAAATTTAACTCAGTTTCCCATTGAATATTGGAATTCAAATCTGGTCCATATCTGCTGGATTCATCTGTTGGTCTGGAAGACAACCAGAAAGGGCAGAATGCATAAAAATGACAATACAGTTATGCAGTAAATTCATTATGCTGTAATAGTAAAGAGGTAGTTCAATTAAATGGTTAGCTGTTATGGTATCTAGTTACAGATTTGGTTAACTGATTAGATATCTACAGTTTTGGTTATTAACCGTGGTTATGGAATAAGCTGTCCATTTCAGCTTTAGTGCTAATCACTCATGTACCTACACACACATTCCCATGGATATACACCCCTAGGGGATCTTGTAGGCTGACTTGTTAGTTAGATTTATCCCACCCTTCCCTGAAGGCTCAGGGTGGCTAACAACAATATAAAAACAAACACATAAAACACAGAAGATAAAACCCATAGAACCACATAGAATACCCATAACTGCTTACCCCCTATCATTCCTACCCCCAAATCATAAGCCTGCCTGTTAAATTCCTGGCTTAATAAATAAGTCTCATGAGGGGATCTGCGCATGCGTCGCACGTAGCAGCTGGGAGTTGCCTGGGCTCCGCTCTCCCTGGCTCCTAAATCAAGCCAAATGACTAAAAAAAGAGAAAAAATTCCCCGTGGTGCTGGATGATGGCTGGTAGGAACAAACCCCAGCAGAAAATCATGCAGGCAAACGCTCTTGAGCGTTTCTGCCAAAAAAGGCAGGCCGCGGAGCTAAAATCAACGGAAGTGACTTGCAGCGGTGAAGAAAACATGGTGGTGGCTGTACCAGGAGCGTGGGAACATGAAAGAGACCAGGCCGCACTGAGTTAGGAGGAGGAGGAGGAGGCAGAGGGATCAGGCTCATTAAAGAAGCTTCTCAATCAGATGAAAGAGGAACTAAAGAGAGAGATGAGGCAGATCAAGGATGCAGTTGAAGCAGGTAACAAAAAAATGGAAGGGATGGCAAAGAGGGTTGAGGCGGCAGAAGGCAGGATATATGATCTTGAGGATCATTCCCATACCACACAAGAACAAGTAAACAAATGGAAGGGTGAGACTGTTTTTTTGTTGGCAAAATGTGAAGATTTAGAAAACTGTTCACAGAGAGGAAACGAGAGAATAAATGGGGTGAAGGAGGCAGGAGGACAAGAAAAGATACATAAGATTATTGGGGCAATAATGAAAGAAAATTTCCCCGAGGAGGGGCATTTTCATGTGGCTATAATAGAAAGGGCGCACAGAACAGGACAGCCCCCACAAAAAGACACAGATCCTCCCCGCCCAATCCTGGTCAAGTTCATGAATTACAACATTAAAGAAGAGGTTCTAAGGGCAGCCAGAGCCAAGAAGAAGCTGGTTTTTCAGCAACAGTCTATTAGAATTTTTTCAGATTATGCTGCTGAAACTGTAAAAAAAAGATTAAAATGGAGTAAATACTTTGGGGTACGGAATGAAAGGAATCTGAGACCAAGACTACTATTCCCAGAAAGAATGCTGATTTTCGAAAAGGGGAAGATAATTTCTTTTGATAATATTGAGAACCTCGAGATCTTCCTGGCAGCCCTGCCAGTGGGTGCCTCAGTGAGAGAGTAAGCTTGAAGGATGCCCATTCAAACATTTACAAGACACTTCAGAATTAAAATGAAGGGAGCAAGGAAAGGAAAAGGCTGAGTGAGAAGGACCTACAATGTTGGTTTGTTATTAAGAGCTAATGCAAAAAGGCAGCTAAAGGAGACAATTGGGAAAAGAGGCAGCATGAGGATAATGTAAAGTTCCTTTAAACGATCCACACTTCTGAGTCATATCCCATAAGGGTGAGAATGAGACTTGAGGTTATCATCTTTACGCTTAAGTCAAAAACTGAGCAACTAATGGAGAATTCTGAGATTGCAGCAGTATGAGGAAGCTGCAATTTTGTACAAATGGTATACTGTTTTTTTATTCATTTCATAAGGGTTTGTTAAAGTTATAAGTTGCGGTAGGAACCTCAGGCAATATTGAGCATTTCACCAAGAAAATGAAAATGTAGACTGCCTGGGGAACCCATAATGAATGTTATTAGGCTATATATTGAGGCTTGTTGTAATTTTGACTGTAACAACCCTAAGTTTCATCTAAAGAAGCTCATACCAGAAGAGCATCCAGAGAAACAAGCGTAGCAAACAGCTTGATGGGCTTCACAGGGTGCCTAAAGGGACAATAGCATGCAAGAACCCCCCTTGAGAGGGGCTAGAGTTAATTATCTATCAAGCCTAAAGCAGGGGTAGCTGCTACGGGAAGAGAGTATGAACGATGGCAGCTCTAAGGTGTACCAAAGAGTGTGTAAAAGGATGCACATCTGAAAGACATTTCTCATAAGTAGTTATAAGTGACCTGGGTTGTAAGTATAAGTGTTCAAAGCAATATGGGCAACCACAGGAGAAAATGGAGGCTGTAGGCAGATCAAGGGAGCTGCAAAGAAAGCTGGAATGCGTCGCAGATCCAATGGCACCTCTCTTAACTAAGGGGCGGGAGACTTTGAGCTGCAGGTTCTGGAGCCCATAGAAAGAAAAGAACAGTTAAGGGTGAACATCAAGACCATAAGTAAAAAGAACAACTAAGGAGAAAACTAAGAAAAGAGGCAGCTGGAGGATATGGTAAAGAAGGTTTTAAGGGCTTTGCAGCTTAGTGGCATGCCCCGCAAGTCTGTGAGGGAGGATCTGGACTTTATAAGTGCTCAATTCAAAAGAGTATTTAATGGAGGGAAATGGACTGTAGGCAAACGGTGGAGGAAACAAAACGGCTAGTAAGATACTTAGCTCAGAGATATTTCTCACAGTGGTAGGGCAAAGCTTTGAGCCTGTTTTTCTTTGTTTTGTTTTTTTCTCCTTCACAAGCCTATGGTAAAACGAGCAAGAAATTTACAAATATAATAAGGAAGGCTACCTGAGGAAGCAAACTAAAAGCTAAATGGCTACAGATATGACACTTTCTCCAAAACGTGCTGTTATAGTCCTAAGTTTAAACTAGGAACTCAAAACAAATGGATCAATTAGAGGATTTGGAGAATGCAGTCACTTTGAAGGGGTTGCAAAAAGCAATAATAATGAATAACAGCATAGAAGAGGGCCTCAAAAGAGTTAGCAAGAGGCACAAAATTAAATAGCTCAAAGCAGGGGAAGTAACTAGCATGTGGGAGTTGCAAGGGAAATTTGAAGGATTTACAGCTTATTGGCACCTCTCAAAATTATTAGCTGCAGACCCTAGTTGCATGATTGACAGCCTAAAGTAATAAAGAACAACTTTTGCTGAAAGTAGAGACCGTAGTCAGCCTGAGGAAGTGGCAAACAATGGGTATATGCTCTATGGCCCAGGGACGGCTTCTGTCTTTCTTTATAAGTGCTAGTACAGAATTTAAGCCTCAATAGGGGAAGAGCTTCTGGTAAAAGGTACAAACTAAAGGTAGAATTTGATTATACTGATAGATATGAAAATGTTTAATTCTGATATAGACTTGATGCTTTTCTCAGGGGAGTGAGTTGTGCTAGTATTATGTAAACTTGTTTGGCTAAGAGTTTTAGGTTAACTATATAACATATGTTTATTGTTGAATGGAGCTGGGGGGGAGGGAATGGCACGCCTGGACCCTTTGAGCCAGGCGTAGACTCTCAGAGGATCCCTACCACATCCAGGGGAAAAGGATGAGAGGGTGGGAAGGAATCCAGGACAACCAGGGGAGGAGGGTGGGTGAGAGTATTAAGGGGGTTGGGGTTTACTTTAAAAGGGATGCGATGAGGGAAATCACAGGTTCCAAAAATAGTGCAGAGTTAGTACACAGGGAGGTTTACCCCCTGAGAAGGTGGCACAAAGCAGAGGAGTTGGAATGAAAGGCAGCTAGACAGCTAAATACAAGTAGAGAGGAAGCAGAGGATTTGAACTGTAAGCATTTGAGGAAAGGGCCATTGCTCCCAAAGAAGTCAAAAATAAAACATGGCTAGTTTCAAGACAGTTACAATAAATGTTAGAGGCTTAAACTCACCGCAGAAGTGAAAGCGAGTGAGGGATTTCGTGGAAGAATTGGGGGCAGATATTTTTCTAATTCAAGAAACACATCTTCTTGACAAAGATGTCCCTAGGTTTGCCAACTCAAAAATAGGGGGTTTATATGCATCATGTGCCAGAAGGAAAAAAGCGGGCATGTTGATAAGTTTTAGCAAGAGAAACAATTTCGAGCTGGAAAAATGTATTAAAGACAAAGAGGGGAGATTCATTTGTATAATTGGAAAGCTGCAAGGAAAGAAAATAACAGTTGCAAATATATATGCGCCTAATGCGGGGAAAACAGTCTTTTTTAGAGACACTTTTAAGAAAATAGCAGGGGGGGATCTGCACGTGCCTCTAGGCTAGCGGCTGGAAGTCGCCTGGGCTCCGCAGCCCCCAGCTCTAAAAGCAAGCCGTAATCCAATTTAAGGAAAGAAAAAAATCCCCAAATAGGTTGGAGATGGCTGGGAGGAACAAACCTTGCCAAAAGCTGTCGCAGGCAAATGCCCTGGAAAGATTTTGCCATAAAAGTCAGGCCGCTGAATTGCTGCAAGAGAGGGAGGCAAGCAGTGAAGGGAAAAAAATGACGGCGGCACCGGCGGCTGAGCGGGAACCTGAAACTGACCTGGCTTCTTCGAACTCTGAAGGTGAGGAGGGAGAAGGGCCTGGAGTGAAAGAAAAGAGAGCTGGAAAAGACAAACCCAGTGGGAAATCAGTGCAGGGGAATTCCCCAGAGCGGTATAATCACAGGTTAAAAATTGCTGGGACAAGGCAGGAGGGGGAGCAAGACAGCGGGGAAAAAAGACTGACAGCGGAGGCAGAGCGGGAAAGTGAAATAGACCAGGCCCCACCAAGTGCAAACGGGGAGGAAGGAGAGGAGACAGGCTCCTTGAAAAAGCTGCTCAGGCAGATGAAAGAAGAGCTAAAAGAAGAGATAAGGCAAGTAAAACAGGCAATGGAAGCAGGCAACAGGAAGATGGAAGGGATAGCAAAGAGAGTGGAGGCAGCTGAATGGAGAATTTCTGAACTGGAAGATCACTCCCTCTCCACCCAGGAGCAGCTAGATAAATGGAAAGGCGAGACTACTTTCCTACTAGCAAAATGTGAGGATCTGGAAAATTGCTCACGAAGAGGAAATCTGAGACTGAATGGATTAAAGGAGACAGGAGGGATGGAAAAAATAAATGAGATAGTATGGGCTATGTTAAAAGAAAATTTTCCTGAAGAGGTTCATTTTCATGCTGCTCCAATCGAAAGGGCCCACAGAACAGGGCATCCACCACAGAAAGACACAGATCCCCCCCGCCCAATACTGGTCAAATTTCTGAGCTACAACACCAAAGAAGAAATTCTCAGGGCAGCCAGAGCCAAGAAGAAATTACATTTCCAGCAACAGAATATAAGAATATTTCCTGATTATGCGGCGGAGACAGTAAGAAAAAGAATGAGATGGGGCAAATATTTTGGAGAGCTGATTGAAAGAAACCTGAGACCTAGGCTGCTATTTCCTGCTAAAATGATGATTTTTGAAAATGAAAGAAGAAAATCTTCGAAGCTACAGAAAATTTAGAGATATTTCTTGCAGCCCAGTCAGTGAGGCCTAGAGCAAGAGAGCAAAGCTGAAGATTGCCCCAGGGAACTACACAGAACTGTACAGCATAGAAGCTGGTGGAGAGAATGCAAAGAAAGTGGGTTCACAAGTTGGTGCAGTAAATAGTTAAGAATGTTTAAAGTTTATGGTTAGAGGGATGGAATGATAATTGGATAAAAGAAATTGTTTGGTTTGTTAACTAGACTGTCTTGGTGATCCCAACAGAACTTATGATATAGAAGCTGGTGGAGAACATGCAAAGAATGTGGGGTTACAAATTGGTGTTGAAAACAGCTATGAATGACTATAGTCTATGGACAAAGGGGTGGATTGATAACAGGTTAAAACACATTGGTTGGTTTACTAATTGTTGAAGAGATTTAAATATCTGAAATTTAAATGAGAGCTGGGGGGTGATGGGCACACGGAGATCTGGAGGTAGGGCACATGGTGGATTATCCTTTTTAATCCAGGTGACTGTGCTTCCAGAGGATCCTCGCAGAGGGAAAGGGGAGAAGGAGAGGTGAGCGAAATAGCTCATGGGGGAGAAGAGAAGTTTAAGGGGATTGGGTAAGGGAAGGGATAGAGGGCAGAGGAAGGAAAGAGGTGAAGTCTTATATGGGAAAGAGGAGAGGAAGCAAAAAGGGAAACAGTCTCTTGGGCAAAAAATGTACAAGAATAAGAGAGAGCTATTTACAGAAAATCAGACATTCAAGGATCTCTGGAGCATAAAAAACTCAGGATCTAGAGATGTTAGAGGGTTAATCATCCTCAAAAAATATGTCAGATTTAAAGATGGTTGATACCAAAACAGTCGCTCTGAATGTCAGGGGCTTAAATTCTCCTCAGAAAAGGAAGAGGGTTAGGGATTTTGTAGAGGAACAGAGTGCAGATATATTTTTTCTGCAAGAGACACACTTACTAGCAAAGGATGTCCCTAGGTTTATGACAGCCAGAATAGGAGGACTATGGGCCTCCTGCTCTAAAAGAAAAAAGGCAGGGGTTCTCATTGGAATTGCAAAAAAGAAAAGTTTTGTACTAGAAAAGAGCATCAAAGATAAAGAAGGAAGATTTCTGTGTTTGGTGGGTAAACTGAATGGATGACAAGTGACATTAGCAAATGTATACGCACCCAATGCCGGTAGGGTGAAATTCTTCAAAGATTGTTTCGAGAAAATTGCTCAGGTGTCCAAGGGTTCAGTAATAATACAAGGAGACTTCAATGCCACCCTCACTGACTTGGATCATTCCAGGCTAGGAGGGACGAAGGGGGAGCAGAGGGAACTAAATAGGATGTTAGAGCAATTTGGATGGATTGACATTTGGAGACACCTAAATGGAAGAGAGAGGGACTATACTTTCTTTTCCGCCATACATAACACATACACACGTATTGACCATGTCTTGATAAATAAAATAGAGGCACGTAGAGGAAACAGATGTATAATTGTACCGGTGGTGATGACTGATCACAGTGCAGTAATCACCACATTCAAAGAGCAAGGAAAGCAGCACCAAATGATTAGTAACTGGCAGCTAAATAGAAGCTTGCTTAGAAATAAGGAGAATAGGGATCAGCTGAGAAAAAGTTTGATAGAATTTTTTGATCACAATGTAGGTACAGTTAACTCTCCGGCAACCTTATGGGAAGCTGCAAAGGCCGTAATTAGAGGCAATATAATCGCCTTAAATGCTAAAATAATGAAGGATAAGAGGCAACAAAAAAAGGAGGCATACGCGGAGCTACAAAAGTTGGAGGCCTTAAACAAGATTAGGTCTACTAAAGCCCTAAGATGGAAAATAATCAAAAACAGAGAAACTATAAATACAATAGAACTAGAGAAAACTAAGAACCAACTCAGGAAAATAAGATTCCACTTTTATGAACACAATAACCAGGCAGGGAAAACTTTGGCTAACCTGGTAATGAAAAAACAAAGAAAAGTACACATATCTAGGGTCCTAGATAAGAGGGGGAAATACTGCACAGAGCCACAAGATTTGAAAGGGGCTTTTCTTGATTTTTATAAAAAAGTATATACTTCTACCAACTCAAAATATCCAGAGATATTAAAATTTTTGGAGGGGATACAAATTTCCAAAGTGAAGACAGGGCAATTGGCATTCTTAAATGCAGACATTACACCAAAAGAAGTGCAGGAGGCAATAATAGCATCAAAAAATAATAAGGCGGCAGGACCAGATGGGTTTCCTAGCGAGTTTTACAAGACATTTGGGGATATCGTTGTGCCTCATTTAACGGCAGTGTTTAATAACATACTAGTTGATAATGAAATGCCGCAAAATTTTTACAATGCTATCATAACAGTAATCCCCAAACTAGGAAGAGATCCGGACAGTTGCGGGAGTTATAGACCGATATCTCTGTTAAACTGTGATTACAAGATCTTTGCAAAAATTCTGGCAGACAGGTTAAAATCAATAAGTGGGGAAATAATACACAGAAACCAGACTGGCTTCATACCAGGCAGAAAAGTAGGGATAATATAAGAAAGGTAATCAACATAATATTCACATTGAACAAGCAAAAAACCCCAGCTATGGTCATCTCCGCTGATGCGGAGAAGGCCTTTGATTTTATTGAACCAAAGTGTCTATTTAGAGTGTTAGAGAAGATGGATATGATAGGGAATTTTCTGAAGTGGCTCCTGGCAATATATAAGAAACCAAAATCTAGGATTTTAATTAACGGCGAGCTCACAGAGCCATTCACTTTGCAAATAGGGATGCGGCAGGGACGCCCCCTTTCCCCCTTGCTCTTCAATCTGGTCCTAGAGGTATTAGACTCGGCAATAAGGCAAAATTAAAAAATAAAGGGAGTTAAAATAGGAACCATCGAAAGCAAATTATCTCTATATGCAGATGACCTCTTGCTTTATATAACGGAACCAGAGGAAACTCTGCCAGAATTAATAAAGGTTATGGAAACATTTGGAAGCATTTCAGGATATTCAATAAACAGGGACAAATAATTCGCTTTAGCCTATGGCTGTGGGAAAGAACAGGATAAGCGGCTAAAAGAATTGTCACCCTTCCCAATAACAAATTCAGGGTTAAAATATCTGGGGGTAGTACTCACAAAAAACACTAAGGATCTATACGCAGCAAATTTTCTCCCGCTGATAAAACAATTAAGGGAAGAAATACAACCATGGCGCAGATTGACGGTATCTTGGCTAGGAAGAATAAACATGTATAAAATGATGGTTCTTCCTAAGCTGCTGCATAGGCTCACGGCAATACCGATTGCACTGCCAGAGGCCTTCTTCAGGTTAAATGAAGATTTGTTAAAAGATCCTGTGTGGTATGTCAGAAATCCACGAATTAGGAAAGATTCATTAATGCAAGTTAAGGAAAAAGGGGGACTTAATGTACCTAACCTAAAATTATATCATAGAGCAGCGATTACACTGGGGATATATGACTGGCATCAAGAGATCAACGCACCGGAATGGGTGAGGTTAGAGAAAGAACTGACCCAGACAAAAGAATTAAAAGAGCTCCTAGTGGATCAAGGGAAAATGCCAGTGTAGATCAGAAGAGAGCATCCATTCGCAGGTATATTATGCAGGAACTGGCACAAATTGAGGAGAAAAATGGAGCTGGAAGGAGAATATTCCCCCTTCACCCTAATAGACTCAATACGAACCAGGAAAAGGGGAATAGCACCGGGGTTGCGGGAATCATTAAGGAAAAAGGGGATAGTAAGAATGGGGCAACTATTTACAAGGGGAAAGTTTTTACCTATAGATAAAATAGAGGAAATCACGCAAGAGAAAGTAGATACTTTCCAGTATTTACAAATCAAAGGTCTAGCAAATGCCCCCCAAAACAAAGGGAATTTTAACAGGGAACTACTTAAGTTAGAAACGCTGATATTCAAAAAGAATAAATCCTCGGGAAGACTGGGAAGGATATACAAAGCAATAAAGAAATTAAACTATAAGACACCAGTAAAGTATATAGAAGATTGGAGGAAAGATACAAACCTAGCCCTAAGACAGGAACAGGAAAGGGAGATACGGCATCATATGAATAGATGTGTGGCTTCCTTGGAAATTAGAGAAATTCAGCTTAAACTATCAATAAGGTACTACCTAACCCCAGTGAGAATGAAAATCTCTTGTTTATCTGGGAAAGGGATATGCTGGAGGGGATGCGGTGAAATAGACACCTACAAACATTGTTGGTGGGAGTGCCCAAAAGTGCGATTATTTTGGTGCAAGGTATGGAAACTAATCAACAAAATAGCAGGGGAAGTTGTACCTTACAAAATGGAATTGGCTCTGTTGGGTCTGTACTCAAAAACAAAAAACATGCTCAATTGTCAGAATTCCTGCAAAATCGTACGTCTTACAGCAATAGCAGTGATAGCCAAGCACTGGAAGGGGGCTGAGGAATTGTCAATGGAAGAGTTATATCAAAAGATATGGTTCATGTACACTATGGAAAGATTGCATGCTGATCTCCATGATGTAATGAGTACCTTCGAACAGACATGGACACCTGTGATAATGGCTCTGGACTAAAAAGTTAGAGACTAGAAGTTGAATAATACTGGCTCCTAAGGACATGAATGGAAAGAGACTTGATCTTGAAAATAGCTACAGAAACACATCGGGGACCTTCTCTTCTCCTTTCCCAAGACTTCTATTAAAGTATTGTTGACAATATTAATTGTAGAACTACAGATCAATTGACAATCACTATGTATTGCAGAGACTGTTTGTGGATGGTCAATGTTTGTTCTATTACAAATGAATAATAAACAATAAAAAAGTTTTTAAAAAAGAAAAGAAAAAGAAAATAGCAGAAGTAGCTAAGGGATGGATCACAATCCAGGGGGACTTTAATGCCACCATAACTGATCTGGACCACTCCCGAAGAGGGAGTGAAAGGAGCGACTCCAAGGAAATTCCCAGGTTGATGGAAAAATATGGCTGGGTAGATTTGTGGAGACTCTTAAATGGGACACAGAGGGATTATACATATTTCTCAATTATTCATAATAGCTACACACGTATTGACCATGTGCTGGCCAGTAAAACAGAAGCACATTGGGGGGGGAAAATGCTTTATTACTCCAGTGGTACTAGCAGACCACAATGCGGTGGTGACAATATTTAAAGATTCAGCGAGTCAGGGCCCTAAGTCATACAACTGGAGTCTAAATAGGAGCCTGTTGAAAGGAGAGGGAAACATATCCCAGATACAGGAAGCTATCGAGGAATTTTTCATAATAAATACGAACTCTGTTCAGTCCCTAGCAATACTTTGGGAGGCAGCAAAGGCAGTCACCAGGGGCAATCTGATAGCATTTCAGGCAAAAAATGTTAAGGAAAAAAGACAGAAAAAGAAGGATTTATATGCTACCCTTCAAAGGCTGGAGGCGCATAATAAAATTTCCCCCTCACAAACTTTGAAATTAGAAATAATGAAAAATATGGAAATAATAAATGCTACGGAATTAGAGTGGACAAAAGCACAACTCAAAAGAATAAAATTCTATTTTTATGAAAACAGTAACAGGGCGGGAAAGGCCTTGGCCAGGCTTGTGAAGGCAAAACAAAAGAAAGCATATATCCCTAGGGTGGTTGATAAAAATAACAAACTCTGCACTGAGCTCCCCCAGATAATGCAGACTTTTTTAGACTATTATAAGGGAATCTATTCCACACAAAACCCCAAAGAGTCAGAAATGAGGGAATTTCTTGAGGGAGTGGAGCTACCAAAACTAAATACAGGTCAAGCTGCTTTTCTAAATGCATCCATCACAGAAAAAGAAGTTCAGGAGGCAATAGCCGCTTCTAAGAACAACAAGGCAGTGGGTCCAGATGGATTCCCGAACGAGTTTTACAAAACTTTTGCAAAAACTTTGAGACCACACCTCACAACAGTATACAACAACATTTTAGCAGAAGGGGAGATGCCACAAAATTTTTATAATGCACCAATTACACTGATTCCTAAGTCAGGTAGAGACCCAGATCAGTGTGGCAGCTACTGGCCTATTTCTCTATTAAACGCGGATTTTAAAATTTTTTCTAAGATTCTAACAGATAGGCTTAAAGCAATAAGCGGAGAAATCATCCATATAAACCAAACGGGGTTCATACTTGGTAGACAGGGAAGGGATAACATTAGGAAGGCAATAAATGTAATTTATGCGCTAAATAAGCAGCAAAAGCCCGCCATGGTAATCTCTGCGGATGCAGAGAAGGTTTTCGATTTTGTGGAGCCAAAGTTCCTATTTGAAACCCTGGGGAAAATGGGGTTCGAGGGCAATTTCATGAGATGGCTGAGGGTTATTTATAAGAACCCACAATCTAGCCTAATAATCAATGGAGAACTCTCAAGGCCTTTCTGCCTTCAGAGAGGGACTAGACAGGGGTGCCCCTTGTTGCCCCTTCTATTCAATATAGTTCTGGAAGTCTTGGCGGCAGCAATTAGACAGAACAAGAAAATACAAGGGGTAAAAATTGGCGGACAAGAAGCAAAGGTCTCTTTGTACGTGGATGATTTACTGATTTATATAACAAACCCCAGGGAGACACTGCCAGAACTGCTGAGGGTGATGGAGAAATTCGGAAAAATTTCTGGGTACTCGATCAATAAGGAAAAAATCCTTTGCGATAGTATTTGGAGAGGGGACTGAACAGGAGGAACAAACAAGAAAGTTGTCACCATTCCCAATAAGTGAATCTGGCTTGAAATATTTAGGGGTAACGCTAACAAAAAACACAAAAAATGTATACACTGCTAACTTTCTGCCTTTATTCAAAAAACTGAAGGAAAAGGTTCAGCCATGGAAAAAATTGATGGTGTCTTGGTTGGGGAAGATTAACTTATTTTAAATGATTGTTCTCCCCAAATTGTTATACAGATCGATGGCTATTCCGATCCAGCTTCCAGCTTCCTTTTTTAAAATGAGTGATGAACTATTGAGGGATATAGTGTGGAATGGAAAAAAGCCCAGAATTAGGAAACAGGTGCTGGTACAATTGAAAGAGAAAGGGGGACTGAATGTCCCCGACATAAAGTTATATCACACGGCGGCCTCGCTTGCGGGGCTGTATGATTGGTACCACGAAGCTAAGGCACCAGAGTGAGCCAACTTGTAAAAGGAAATACTGGGGGTGAAGACGTTAAATGATCTGATAGTCGATAAGGGCAAGGTGCCTAGAGAGATAAAATCAGATCATCCCTTTATCGGGAACTTGATTAAGAGCTGTGAAAGAATTAAAAAGAAAATGGGTATGATAGGGAATTTATCCCCATTCATGCCAATTGCCTCCATACAAATTAGGGAAAGTAATATAGCCCCGGGAATCAGAGCGGCCCTAAAAAAAAGGGGTGTTTCAACAATGGAACAGCTATTCATGGAAGGGGAATTCGCATCCCCTCAAAGGCTGAAGGGAGTGTTGAAGGAGGAAGTCAACCTTTTCCAATATCTACAGTTAAAGGCAATGGTCACTTCGCCACTGAACAGAGAAAGTTTAAAGAGAGAACTGCAAAAAATGGAGAAGATTCTATTCAAAATAAACAAAGCCCTAGGCAGATTAGGCAGACTATACAGGGAATTAAAAGATACACTGTACGCCCCCTCAGTGGGTTATATAAAGAAATGGAGGAATGACCTGAACACTTCTATAGATCCGGAAGAGGAAAAGAAAATATGGTCTCATATGAGCAAATGTGTGTTCTCCTTGGAGATTAGGGAGATTATTATTATTATTATTAACAAACATTTATATAGCGCCAGCAGTGTACCTGGCACTTTACAAAGTAATAAAATAGACACGGTCCCTGCCCCTAGGGCTTACAATCTGAGAGACAGGAGCTGGGGGAGAGACTTAGGAAGGGGAACAGAGGGAGAGACAAGGGGTCTAACATTCATGAAGATGCGAGGTCTCAAGTGCACGTACTTGGCTTGGTTACGATGAGAATGACAGCAGGCAGGTCCATGTTGCAAGGATAAGGGTAAACCGATCGTAGGTATAGGAATAGTGTCTCAGCAGGATAAAGAGTCAGACAGAGCAGAGCGAAACCGGTTAAGCTAACTACTAGATATTACCTAACACCTGAGAGATTGAAATTCGCTGACCCGTGGGGGGGGGAGGGAGGGTTGTGTTGGAGGGGATGTGGAGAGATTGGTACCTATATGCATTGTTGGTGGTATTGCGGGAAGGTGCAGCTCTTTTGGAGCATGGTGTGGAAAATTGTTAACAAAGTAGCGGAAATGGTGGTGCCGTTTAGACCAGAAACAGCCCTGCTGGGCTTATATCCCAATACAACATGCATGAAGATTTGCCAGAACTGGTGTAAATTCATTTGCTTAGCAGCTATAAACATCATAGCTAGGCACTGGCGATCGTTGGAGGATCTCACCATGAATGAGCTGCTCCACAGAATCTGGTATATGCATACTATGGAAGAGTTCCATGAGGATCTCCACAACAAGAAGCAAGGTTTTGAAAGCATCTGGGCACCAATCAGAAAAGCCTTGGATAAGTACAAGGGGACAAATAAGCAAACACTAAGCAAAACTAGCTGTACATAAAATCTTGGAGGATGAATACAATCTGTATCGTTGTTACATTTCCATGACTCTGTGGGTGAACCTGTGCTTTTGGATAAATGGTTTTTTGTTTAAAATATAACATAAAAATTGCTGAATGGAGGTATGTCGGTTGACCAGTGTAAAATGTACAGGTCTAAATTGTATGGAAAAGATTGTACATGGTCGAATTTGTTGTACCATAGCTTCCCTTTAACAGGAGGCACTTATGAAAAATACATGTTGCAGGGCTTCACTGATTCCAGTGCAGTCTTGCAACATGCGTTTTTCAGACTCATCCTCTGTTAAAGGAAAGGTATGGTAGCCCTGTTCTTACACTGCCTCTGAAAGATGTTCAGACTGGGGCTTTGGCAAACCTCTAAGGGAAGGGAGTTCCAGAGCCATGGAGTAACCAGAGAGAATGTTTCTTTGCATGCCCGAGTCATATGGACCCAGGCCAACAATGGAACTTGCAAGAGAGTGCTCTTGCATTATCTTAGAGGTGACAAATGGTCCTGGGGGGGCGGGGGGGAGTGGAAGTCCTTTAGAAATGTAGGGCTCAGATCTTTTAGGGTCAAAACCAGTACCTTCAATTGTTCTCACAATGCTTTTGTCAGCCAGTGCAGACTTTGATTCACGGGTGTAAATGTGCTCCTAACAGCCTACTCCTGTTAAGAGGAGGGCTGCCATGTTCTGCACCAGGGGAAACCCCCAGACAGTCTTTAAGGGCATCCCCCACAAAGAGTGCATTGCTGTGGTCTAGCATCAAGGTAATGAAGGCATGGATGAATGTGGCCAGATCCATATCTGGTCACCGCAAGGTGACTGCGCACGGTGACGGCACAAAACAGACAGCTTCAGTCTCACTGGCACAATTAACCCCTGAACATTATGGTCATCCACTGTCCCCTCCTGTCCCTGGTGTGACTGAAACCTGATTTACTTTTGCTGCAATCAGTTTTGTGAACCAGTTGTTGATCACTTTCTGGGGTCTTGGTTTGTGGGCCATAGTTTTGGAACCACAACTCCAAATGATGTATGCTTTTGACCAAGACTTCTGCAAAAGAATTTTTCACTGTGCTTATTTACACTCCAGCTTAGATTGCTTGAGGGTATCTATGTTAGATGTTTACATGGAAAAACAAACAAAATTTGGGAATGGATATACATGACAAAATCTGGTCAATTGCACAGCATATGGGCATCAGTAGTATGTCTCCAAGAAACATTTGTTGGCAGCATATCAGCTGTATGAAATGTTCCTGTGAAACTCTAAATTGATGTGCTGTATAAGCATAATAAAAATCACAAACTCACCCTCTCTCTCTCCTTCCTCATCAGGGAGGGCAGTTTGTTGTCATTCCTTTGGAAGAGATGGAAGAGGGGAATAACACAGTGAAGGGGGCTGATATAGGGCTTTTTGAATTTGAGCTGTTGTACCTTAGAGGAAATTTAGATGTGAGGGAGCTCTGGCGAGATGAGGTTTCTTGAAGCAAATATATATTAGAGTAAAATATTGGTAACCATTGGATTTGCAGTAACTAAACTGATCCAGCAATGATCAGTTACTAGACATTTAACTGATTTACTGGTTACCGCTGACCATTACTGATTAACACATTCATGATTTTCACAATTTTGTATTGTGTTGCCACTTTGTCATTTTCCCTGTTGTTCTACAATTACTACTGCATTCCCATTCATCGGCCTACTCCAACCCACAAAGACAAAATGGAGGGAAGTGCCCTTATATAATCAGTGATGAAAGTGGGAAGGGAATGGAGGAGTATGCCTGTACAAAATATGATTAGGGTTAATTTCAGACGTTACAGGATCACGGTCAACCACCCTGAATCACAGTGGATTCAGGGTGGTGGCCATGATCCCGTGAACGTGTGTTTGAGCCCTGTCAGATATTCAGCATGGTGAATTCCTGGCAGGGTTCAAAGCCAACCATGGTTCTGGAGGTTTGACTGGCCTCACCTCCAGAACCAGGGTTAGGTTGGCCATGATCTGGGATGGGGCTGGCAATGGCCGCGATGTACGTCTGTTTGGAAGCCTCGTTCTGGAATCAGGCCCCAACCATGGGATGGGGTTCGGGCGCAGTGGCCTCATTGTGGGTGGGCGATCAAGGGAGCGGGGGGGGCAGAGCTGCCACATGCAGTCACGCCCCCTCCCCACGCATCCCCACAGATACTAAACTAGATATTGTTCAGTATCCGACCAGTTACCAGATACTATAGACACTCCTGTATCCAGTTGGATAGCAGATAGTAGCTGATTCTTATTTCAGCACTGGGGTAAATAGTTCATATTATTATTGTCACAACTCATTAGGGTCCAAATGCAAAACTGGAAAGGTTTCAGAGATGCCAGAGCAGTAGGACAACTTAATTGAGGCATTTCCTTAAGAGATGAAGGCCAGATTGGTAATTTCCAGTACTGTTTTTTTTTTCCAGTTGCAATGTGGTAAATTGGGGCAGTAAACTGAAAAAATCAAGAAGGAACTCTCCACGCCCCCAAAAAGGATTGGAAGTTGATATTCTGGGACATTCCTGGATATCAGGTACCTGAATCAGATCATAGGCCAATTTTACACAGATGCCACCATGAGCCCGATGTGTTGAGGTGGATGGAGATGGGTGGGTGAGCATATCGAGTGAACACCCATGGGAACAAAGCAGGAAGACATTTACACAGATACCACTTCGAGGGGTTGTGGGACAGAAGAGGAGGGGCTGTCACACACCCAGCGGTCACACACCCATTCAGGGTCACACCGAGTAAACAACCATGATGGTTACATGAACCGCCCATACATAAAACAGAGGGGAAACCACAGCAAGCACAGTGACATTACAACATGGCCGAGAGAGGGCAAATGAACCCATGGCACATGGTACCTTCCCTACACTGCCGGACTCCAAGTGGGTGGGGGCAGGGGAGCCAGAATGTCAAAAGATACAAAGAAGTGGCCCCAGTCAAGTCCTGAGACACAGGCCAGACATCTGGGTGCCACTGACCCCTCAGAATCCAGACCACACCTGTGCAACACAGTGCACACAAGCACACAGGGAAACCCAGCACAATGAGGGAGAAAAGGGACCCCAAAGGGGGAAGGGGGGCTAGGACCAAGCACAGTCACCAGGAAGAACAGGTGAGCCCTGACATGGGTGGAGACCACACCAACCCGATCCCCTGGCACAGATGACTACCCACAGAACCCCTCAAACCTAGGAATAACAGGCCAGGAACAGGACATCAGGGTTGAGGGCGGCAGGCGCCAAAGCACAAGCTGGAGCCAGAGGCAGAGGGCACAGAGCACACAGGCACAGTCAAAAAACCACAAGGCAGCTGCAATACAGCAGCAGTCCAACAAACACAGGGAAGGGATGCACAGGGTTCAGGATGAGCCCCGCACCACATCAGGGAAGGGCAGAGATATGGGAACCCATACAAACAGCGGAGGGGGTACGACGCAGATCACAGGGTACCAAAGGGCCACACCAAAGAGGACCCACAGATAGCACAACCATGGGGAGGGGGGAACGCAGAGCAAAGGATCCACGTCCTGGTTAATAAAAGCTTCCAGGGAGATGTTGGGGACGGTGCTGGCGAGGGTAGTGAACGCGTCCTTTCAGCAGAGGAGGTTGCTGCCCTGCCTTAAAGAGGCTGTGGTGCACCCCCTGCTGAAGAAACCATATTTGGACGTGGATGCGCTCGCCAGCTACCGACCTGTCTCTAACCTTCCCTTTTTAGGGAAGGTTATTGAGTGGGCAGTGGCGCTCCAGCTCCAGGTTCATCTGGATAACATCGGGCTCCTTGACCCTTTTCAATCTGGGTTCCGCCCCGGCTATGGCACCGAGACGGCGTTGGTGGCCTTGGTGGACGACCTCCGCCGGGAGATGGATGCGGGATGTTCGACATTTCTCATCCTGCTCGATCTCTCGGCCGCTTTTGACACCGTGGACCATGGGCTGCTGTTGAGACGACTGCGTGACCGGGGGGGTCTGGACGGGACTGTTCTTGAATGGTTCCGTTCATTCCTCTCGGGGAGGAGCCAGCGGGTGGTGTTGGGGGAGGAAACATCGAGCCCCCGCGCCTTACCGTGTGGCGTTCCGCAGGGATCGATCTTGTCTCCATTATTATTTAACATCTATATGCAGCCCTTGGGGGAGGTCGTGAGAGGGTTCGGGGTGCGATGTCACCAGTATGCTGATGATACTCAGCTGTACCTCTCGTTTTCTACTGACCCAGACCCTGCTGTCTCGGTGCTATCCCAATGTTTGGAGGCCGTGGCGGATTGGATGCGGCGGAGCAGACTGAAGCTCAACCCAGATAAGACGGAGGTGATGGTGGTGGGGAGGGCGAAGGGGGTGGTGGCCCCCCTGGTTGGGGGGGTTTGCCCCCCTGTAGCTCAGCAGGTCCGGAGTCTGGGGGTCATATTGGACGCAGACCTGCGGCTGGAGCGGCAGGTGGAGGCAGTCGCTAAGGCTGCCTTCCGCCAGCTTTATCTGGTACGTAGGCTGCGTCCGTATGTCTCTGGCCCGGACCTGGCCTCCCTCATCCATGCCTTCGTCACCTCGAGGCTCGACTACTGCAACGCGCTCTACGTGGGGCTTCCCTTGTTCTTGGCCCGGAGGCTGCAGCTGGTGCAGAATGCGGCGGCTCGTCTTCTTACGGGGACGGGTCGCCGGGAGCACATTACACCGGTGCTCCGAGCTCTGCACTGGCTGCCGATAGTGTGCCGGGCCAAGTTCAAGGTCCTGGTGATGATCTATAAAGCCCTACACGGTCTCGGCCCCTCATACCTTAGGGACCGCCTCGCCCTTCGCGCCCCAGAGCGGCTCCTGCGGTCTGCCGGGGGTGCCTTCCTGGAGGTCCCCCGTGTTAAGCGGGGGGCCACGATGGAGAGGGCATTCTCGGTGGTGGGACCGCGGCTGTGGAACTCCCTTCCGGAGGAAGCTCGCCTGGCCCCTAGCCTTTTAACATTTCGGCGAAACTGTAAGACCTGGCTGTTTGCCCAGGCCTTCGGGAGGGAGGGTGGGTAGGGAGATTTTAGTCCCCTACCCATTTGTTTTGTGGTTTGGTTGTTTTCTAGCCCTGTTAATATTTAAAGTATTTATGATTGTTTTTAAATTGATTTTATTGTATTTTATTATTGTATTTTAATGATGGAGGCCGCCCCGAGCTGCGTCGCAGGAGGGGCGGGGTAAAAATTTATAAAATAAATAAAAATAAATACCCTGCCAGAGAACCACTCCACACCAACCAGACACAGTCTGCACAGATGGGTACAACAGAAGGAAGGAGAACACAGACACCAGGGAAAACCTAGCGAACCAAACTTTATTCATAAACCAACTAGTTCAACAGGCTCACATCAAACATCAAACACCAACACTGAGTGGCTACAAGGTGGGGTGGTGAGGCAGATCCAAGTCCTCAGTAGTGCTGACAACCCCACAACTGATTCCAGCAATCTGTCTGGGCATGGTAGGGATGGGCGAACAGAAAGGAGTTTGGAAATTCGGTTCGATTCGGTTCAGTTTGAAATTCGAGTTCGGTTCGGAAATTCCGTTCGGTCAACCAAACACACTGAGTTCAGTCGAATTCCGAACTTCTGAACCAAGTTCAGCCATTCAAATCCAGGTTTTTTGGTGTGTGTTGCCACTAGGGATGGCTGAACAGAACGGAGTTCGGAAATTCGGTTTGGTTCGGTTTGAAATTTGAGTTTGGTTCAGAAGTTCGGTTTGGTCGACCAAACAGATGAAGTTTGGTCCGAACTCCGAACTTCTGAACCCTGTTTGCCCATCCCTAGGGCATGGTCAAAGAGGTGTACCTGCTGAAGCACATGCAGGAGCAGCTGTACCACCTCCTCCTGCTCCCTGGTCCGCTCATTAATCATTGCCTGTACTAATGGAGAGAAGGAGAGTGAATGCACCAGGAGGACAGGGCACAGGGTGCAATATACAGGGACCCCACACATACTGGGGCAGAGGGGAAAGACACTCACACAGGGGTAACTCACTGATCTACGGGTAGACCCAGGCCCCAGCATAAAGCTCAGCAGCAGCCAGTTGGAATTGACCGGCCATCTCCCCCAGGTGCAGCACAATCAGGAACACAATCACAGCAGCTAGAAGGGAAGAGGAAGCAGCAGATGGGGACGGGGAACTGGCAACAACAGGGGGGACAGCCCTGGTCACCACCTGAAAGCTCACAACAGCTAAACCATTTCCATCGGGCCCTCCCTGCCACTGCCCCAGTGGCAGAGCCCAAGGAAGCGCACCGGGAGGGCTGTCCAGACTCACCTTTAGGAGCCCTATGGTTACAATGCACCTCCATGGCTGCAAGAGTAGGAATGGGGAACCGATAGGGGGGGGGGGGTAGACACAGCACACCATGGGGTCAGAACCAGAGTGAGGTCAGCCCAATAGGAAAGGACAGTAGCACATGGAGAGAAGGAGGGACCCTGCCCCATGCAGCAAGCAAAACTGCCTGAGAGGGGGTAGGTCGGAGGCAGCCATGGACAGACCACAGTGACATATGGAATGAAGGGCGATGATAGTGGGCACACTGTCTATGCTGGTGGGTGGGGTTACAATCTAATCCCTGGGTTTACAATCTAAGGGGGTGTGTGTTACAAAATACAATATTGAATAAACGTGATTTTTTTTTTAATTACCCATAAGTTTTCCATGACTTTTTCTCATTCCTGCCATGACCAGCTCATGACTTTTTAAGAAAATGAATTCCTAGCCCTATTCATGACTGATGTTTCAAATATCGGAGCAAGGTAGACTAAACAAACTGATGTCAGCTGAGCAGGAAAACATTCTACAGGTCTGAATATCTATGGAGAAATTCGAACATTTAGAACAGAGACTCTCAAACTGTGTGGGTCTGGATTTAGGCCCCCAGGTGGGATCCCGTCTATATTTGGCATCTTTACATATTTCTATTGTCTGGGCAAGGGGTTGGGAGTTGTTGTCATAGGGCATTTTTAGACACATGTTAAAGTTCCAGATATTTTAAACTTCTAGGTTTACAAGTCCAGAAGTAAGTTCAGGATTCATTTTTCACACACACTCTGCCCTGAGACAGTTCCTGGATGCATTCTTCACACAAACACTGCACTGAGGCAGCCTAAAGTAGTTGCAGTTGTAAACGTGAAAGGCTGCCATGGAAACCAAGTGACCACAGCTGCCTGGAGCAAAGCAGTTTACCAGGAGAACCTTTTACACACAAATGTTCTGGGAGAAGTTTCACGCAGAAGTTCAAAGATCCAGATGTTTAAGATCTGGATTAGTGATTTAGACACACAGATAGTTCTGGATGTTAGAGCAAACATCCCGGAGAAATTTGTGTCTAAAAACATCCATAGAATAATATTTAAGTCTCAAAATGGGACCACACATGAAAACTTTGGGAACCACTGATTTAGAATCTGGATCTGGTTTTTGTTCACAATACTTACTTTTTTATTGGAAATTATGTGTTCATAAAGAATGCATCATAGAAAACCCTTTTCTTACATTTCTTTATAACTTCTCACTTCATCTCGCTTGGACCAGCTGTTGCCTTTAGCACGCTCATTCTCCTGGGGTCCGTTAAATGAGAGGTGGTCCAGCCTGCTTTGTGCTCTGTGAAGAATAACCAGAGTCCCAGACATAAAGGTAGCTGCCAATAAACAAAAAAAAAGTTGCGAGTTAGGCAATATGGGAATTAACATATGGTGAGAGAAGGAAATGATGCAGATCTAGTGTTAGGAGCACATCTGCTGTACTGGGGTTGTTGTTGAGATTTCTAATATCACAAAGTTTTAGGGTTGGAAGGTACCTTTAGAGGAAATGAGAACTCTGACTCTTGGGGGTTGGAAGTGGATAGGAGGGAATGAATTGGTTCATTATAGCCGGTTGTGCACTTCTGAAATGAAAGCAATGTTGGCTACTTTTGGAGCCATGATGCTGAGCTAGATGGACCGTTGGTCTGAGCCAGTATGAGCAGCAAGAAGCAGCCTGTCAGGGCTGATCCCACTGCCCATGGATGCCCAAGCAGCCTCAGAGCGAAGCAAGTGGAAAATCTGACCAGGGGCTCGCAGAGCCCACCCCCAGTCTCAGATAAAGGCAGAAAAGGGACAGGGCATTAGAGAGGGTGTGTGTGGAGGAGGCCAAGAATGTCCCAACCTGAGGAGCTAGGGTGATGATCCTTAAGCTATCCCGAACTAGCCACCCCCAGAGCAAACCCTTCACTGGCTTTGGGTAGCTGGAACATCACCCCCTTGGGTACCCCTGGGGTTCATAGATGAATACTCATACCCTCCCTGAGTCACAGGGATCACCAGACACCATCATTTCAGTCTTCTCTGAATTCAGTTTCAGTTGGATCACATATATGTATTTTGGTAGGCAGCCACACACTGAGTAAGCAATGAGAGTAAGCCCCTGGGTTGGATGAAAAAAGAGAGAAAAACCTGGGTGTCATCACTGTATTGATGGTACCTCATTCCAAATCAATAAATGATCTTGCCCACCAGCCTCAGTTACACATTGAACAGGAGAAGAGACATGATGAGACCTCCACAGGACCCCACAAGGGAGGTTTCAAGGAGACAATAAGCAACTGTCCATCACAACCATCAAGGTCTGATCTTGCAGACCTCTACCTAGTCACATATTTTTACCCCCCATTGTCACCTACTGAGTCTGCAGTTTGAATGGCCATCAGTTGTTACCACTAACCTGTTCAGGGGAGATACATGACAATCATTTAGTGTAAACACTGAGTAAGCATCAGTTACATAGCCAAACCTGCCACCTCACAGTGCTCCCTCAATTTAGTTGGGGACAGTAAAGTCATAACTCATTAGCTGTTCCCTCCCTATTCTCCCTGCTTATGTGTGACATAAGAGCTTCTGGTTGGGCTGAGCAGGTGGTTTGTAAAGAGTTGCAGGGCACACATTAAGGAACTCCTTCTATCTCTAGAACAGGGATGCACATCCTACATTCGTGAGTGGAACACAATAAGCTAATCAACCTCAACAGTGGGCTTCATGTCTGCCATGCCCCTGACCCAGAAATCCCCACCCTCCCAACCTAACCTTTTGTGCTACATATATGCAAAGGGGAGGGGCATATATCACATGAAAGTATAAATCAAAATGAATGCACCTGTTAGGAAATACGTGCCTTTGGTTACCACATATAAGAAACATTTAAAAATAAGAGCATCATTTTGGTAACTCATGAAAATCCAAGCTGATAAATCCAAATTCATATGACAACTTCATGCCAAGCCAAACAGAGAAGGACATTGGCAATGCCCTTCATGGGGTCTTTGCAAACTCTCAATCAGCCACACAGCCCTTCCATATCTTCTTTCACACCATTCCCTACCACCAGCCCCAATCCTTTACATTAATAATCCTTGGGAATCACAGGGCCCAAAGAAAAAGTTCTTAGAATTTTGGGAACCCTCTTGAGTTTGGAAGCCCATTCTTATACTTTCATTCTTGAGTCTGTGTCATTCCAACCACAGAATACCTACCAAAAATTATGGAAAGTTGTGAAAAATCACCATCTGCATTCCATAATGCAACTGCGGGTAATTTCAGACGTTACACGCTCCCAGGTCACCACAGTGGATCCTCAACTGCAGAAAGCTGCCAAACCCCTACCCGTGGTTCCGACAGGCCCCAAACAGAAGTGACAGGAGGGTTACCACGGCAAGGAAACAGACAACCAGGCCATGAACCGGGACAGTGCAATAGACATTAAACCGACAATGGACCATGGCAAGAACCCCCAGAAGCCACCAGGGTGGGGTGGGACACAGACATGGACAACCGAAGGCAAAAGAAGCCAAATTCGCAACAAAGCACCATCCATGTTAGTGAAACGGGAAGGGAAGGGGAGGAGGAAGGAGATTGGTTATTAGATGGTCTCTAACCTTCCCTTTTTAGGAAAGGTTACTGAACGGGCTGTGGCACGGCAGCTCCAAGAATAAATGGACCGCACCGGTTTCCTTGACCCCTCTCAGTCCGGGTTTTAGCCTGGGTATGGTACAGAGAATGCATTAGTGGCTTTGGTTGACGATCTCCGTCTGGTGTTGGAACAGGGTCGTCAGACCTTACTGGTCCTGCTAGACCTTTCAGCTGCATTTGACACAGTCGATCATGAGGTGTTGGTGACTGGCCTGTGGGACTGTGCCAGGATTGGTGGGACTGTCTTGAACTGGTTGCATTTTTTCCTGGCCTGGAGAACTCACCGGTTGGTCTTGGGATAGGGTACGTCTTCCCCCCGGGACCTCACACGTGGAGTCCCGCAGGGTGCCATTCTGGCTCTCCTCTTGTTTAGCATCTATATGTAGCCATTATGGGAGATCATGAGAGGGTTTCAGGGCAGGCAGTGCCATCAGTATGCTCATGACACTCAGCTCTACCTCTCTTTCCATCGACCCAGGCCAGGCAGTCTCTTTATTTTCCCAGTGCCTGTCATCTGTGGGGGCTTGGATGAGGTTGAGCCATCTGCAGCTGAATCCTGAGAAGATGGAGGTGATGTTGGTGGGTGAGGGCCTGGGTGGCCTGGGAGTGGTTGAATCTCCTCTTGTGGGGGTGTGTGTCACCTGTCTCTTATACACATCTAGATGTGTATAAGAGACAGGGTTGGATCTCCTCTTCTTGGTGTGTGTGTGTGTGTTTCGCCCTCCCATGGTCCCACAGGTACCGAGTCTGGGTGTGCTCCTCGATTCACAGCTCATCCTGGAATCTCAGGTTGTGGCCATGGCGGGGAGTGCGTTTCGGCAGTTACAACTTGTCTGGCGGCTTCGGCCGTATCTCTCAGACTCTGACCTCACCACTGTCATCCATGCCTTCATCACCTCGAGGCTGGATTACTAAACGCGCTCTATGTGGGGCTGCCTGAGAAGCTGGTCCGGAGGCTGCAGCTGGTGCAGAATGCCGCGGCCCGTCTCCTTACTGGGGCAGGCCGCAGGAAGCACATGACACCTGTGCTCCGGGTTCTGCACTGGATGCCTATGAAGCACTGGGCTAGGTTCAAGGTGCTGGTTTTGACCGTTAAGGCCCTTTACGGCCTGGGCCCTGCCTATCTGTGGGATCGCTTCACTCCCCATGTGCCTGTGCGACCCCTGAGATCATGCGTGGGGGCCTTTTTGGAGGTTCCCCAGGTGAGATGGGTGGCCACTAATGTGAGATCTTTTTCGGTGGCTACCTCTGTGCTGTGGAATTCGCTCCTTGAGGAGGCTCGGTTGGCCCCCATCCTCCTGTTGTTTTGACGTTTGTGTAAGACCTGGCTGTTCCACCAGCTCTTTGGAGGGGGGGTAGGGTGGGGGAGGTGAGGTTGGGAGGGAGAGTGTGTTTTTATGACTTCTTTTGAAATTTGTAGATTTATTTTAAAATGTTTTATTGTTGAATTTTGTTTTTGTGCATGCTGTTTGCTGCCCCGAGCTGCCTTTGGGCAGGAGGGGCAGATATAAGTTTTGAATAAATAAAAAATAAAATAAAATAAAAATGGCAGAGCTGCACACACACACCAGGGAAAAGGAAGCCACAGACAGAGCAGAACAAAAAACACACACACGTCAGCTGGCACACGCACAGCCAAAAGGGAAAGGAATGAAGGGGGAGACATACAGGAGCACAAAAGGGAACAACAGCAATGGTACAGGAATGGACAGACACCCAGGAAGAGACACACAGACAGGGCACTCCACACAGCTAGGAGCAGTCACACAAAGGGGTGAATGGAGAAGACCACACCGGGAAGCCCAACAGAGAGTGCCAAAGACACGGGGGCAGGGGGAGGGCAGAGGTCAACAATGGGCAAAGGAACAGGAGGGGGAAAGGGCTGGAACAGAGCAGGACATGGGGGTAGTCACCCAAAACCCCAGGGACAGCCAAGGCAGCACGAGGCACCCAGCAGCAACTCAGGCCACTGAACTTACTGGGGTCCCCACAGAGACAGAGCAGGGTCACAGGGGAAGAGCCACAAATCTAATGAAGTCACTGGAGAGGGTCAAGACAGGTCACAAAAGAAAGACAACCTCTTCCGGAAGAAAAAGCACAGCCAGCAATGGAATCGAGCCCCATGTCGTGACCCACGTACAGCTGATGTAGCCCCCCCCAACAAGGGGAAACTGGGTGTCGCATGCACAAGGGGCCCAGACACAAACCATCACGGAGGCATTGTGGGGGTGGAGGCAGGTCACTGCCACAGGTGGAGAGCCATCAGAACAAGGGATACAAAGGTCCATGGGGATCCCCAGTACAGTTTCCAGACAGCACCAAAGAGCAAAACAGGGGGGTGGGTGTCACAGGAATGAACCCTATGGTTACAGATAGGCAAGTGGTGCCACACGGAAGGCCCCGGGATGCAGGCAAACTGACACGGCTGAGTGGAAGGGAGGCAACAGATGGAGCCAAGACAGCAGCGGGTCCAGAACGGGAATGATGGAGCGGGATACACAATGGAGTGGCCGGTGAGGTGCAGGGAGTACACGGTTAAGATGACATCTGAGACACAAATGAGCCTGGGGGACCTACAGCCAGATGCATGGGGTCACAGTAATAAGATGCCCCACACAAACACTGGTAGCCACGGGCCCCAAGGATGCATCAGAAGTAGGAAACAGTCAGGGCAGGGCCGCCCTCTGCCAGACAGGTCTGGAAGCCAGACAAGGCACATATAGATAGAGCAGACATCATCTCTGCTGCAGACCATGACACATGCGAACCCCTCACCTCCGGAATGCACCCCTCTGGAAAGGGACAGAGGCCCAGCTCCTTCGCATGGAGTCGGCATTCGCGAGCACTAGCCACATATCCAAGCAGGCAAGGCTGTAGCTCAGACACATATAGGCATCTGGGAGGGTAGCTGGGGAGCACAGAAGCTGTTAAACGGGCTGGGAATGCCACAGGTCAACTAGAGCCATGGTCTCCCTGTAGGTCCAGCAATGCGATATGGCAGCAGAACCACTGAGCAGGAGATCCAAGGCAGCAGTACTGGACATGCATGGTGAAGCTGGCAGAGGATCTGATAAGCAAGGCAAGAGGGGCCCCCCAAACCAAAGTAGGCAGGGGAAGCTACCAGGGGAGCTCCAAGGACACATGTTAAGGGTACAGGCAGCACTATGGGACAGCTAGGAAGCGATGTGTGGGGACCAGACACATCATAGCTGTAGGAACAAAACCCGGCCTACACATAGACAGGAATGTTACACAGACAGCGTAAAACCAACCATACAACATCTTCACATAGCCACCTACATGCCTGAGACCAAGCCTACACCCCCCATGCACCTGAGCACCCAACACCACAAAACCTGCCTGCGAGTGGTAACAGGGAGCCAAAGACGTACAGGTGGAGCCCTCCCAGGTGAGCAGCCCCATGCCACTCAGACCACCCATTAACGCATTGCCCACAACCAATAGGCAAAACACCACAGTACATGGCCCAACGGACAGCCGCTGGAAGGTGGGTGGGTGGGTGCCGGCTACAGGCCCATTATAGCGAGCCACAACCTGCTGCACATCGGCAGTAGCATGCCTCTGAGCAGTGTGCATGACAACGCCCAGTGCTCCAGAGGCATTTACTTGCACAGGCCCTTGCTGTTACCCACCATGGATGCCAACCGGTAGGGTGCCCATTGGATCTTACTGAAGATCATTGCTGACTGGTACCGTCAGCACACCAAGCTCCAGCGGGTCACCACGGAGCTGCTCAAACTGTACGCAGGGGTCTGGAAGTGCCTGACCTGGTTGGCTGCAACCAGCCTGATCACCTACGACAGGCGCCGCCACATCCAGGCCATGCACATTTTATTTATTTTATTTAATTTTATTTAATAGATTTCTATACCGCCCCATCCTGCACAGCAGCTCGGGGCGGTTAACAACAATAAAACAATTTAAAACGCTTTTTAAAATACAAATATAAAACATATTAATAAGACAAGGTGGTATAAATAAATATATAGGTGGGGGATTAAAAATCACCCCCCCTCCCCTCCCTCCCAAAGGCCTGGGCAAACAGCCAGGTCTTACAGTTCCGCCGAAATATCAAAAGGCTTGGGGCCAGGCGAGCTTCCTCCGGAAGGGAGTTCCACAGCCGCGGCCCTACCACCGAGAATGCCCGCTCCATCGTGGCCCCCCGCTTAACACGGGGGACCTCCAGTAGGGCACCCCCGGCAGACCGCAGGAGTCGTTCCGGGGCGCGAAGGACGAGGCGGTCCCTAAGGTAAGAGGGGCCAAGGCCGTATAGGGCTTTATAGATCATTACTAGGACCTTGAACTTGGCCCGGCACACTATCGGCAGCCAGTGCAGCGCTCGGAGCACCGGTGTAATGTGCTCCCGGCGACCCGTCCCCGTAAGAAGACGGGCCGCCGCATTCTGCACCAGCTGCAGCCTCCGGGCCAAGAACAAGGGAAGCCCCACGTAGAGCGCGTTACAGTAGTCGAGCCGCGAGGTGACGAAGGCATGGATGAGGGAGGCCAGGTCCGGGCCAGAGACATACGGACGCAGCCTACGTACCAGATAAAGCTGGCGGAAGGCAGCCTTAGCGACTGCCTCCACCTGCCGCTCCAGCCGCAGGTCTGCGTCCAATATGACCCCCAGACTCCGGACCTGCTGAGCTACAGGGGGGCAAACCCCCCCAATCAGGGGGGCCACCACCCCCTTCGCCCTCCCCACCACCATCACCTCCGTCTTATCTGGGTTGAGCTTCAGTCTGCTCCGCCGCATCCAATCCGCCACGGCCTCCAAACATTGGGATAGCACCGAGACAGCAGGGTCTGGGTCGGTAGAAAACGAGAGGTACAGCTGAGTATCATCAGCATACTGGTGACATCGCACCCCGAACCCTCTCACGACCTCCCCCAAGGGCTGCATATAGATGTTAAATAATAATGGAGACAAGATCGATCCCTGCGGAACGCCACACGGTAAGGCGCGGGGGCTCGATGTTTCCTCCCCCAACACCACCCGCTGGCTCCTCCCCGAGAGGAATGAACGGAACCATTCAAGAACAGTCCCGTCCAGACCCCCCCGGTCACGCAGTCGTCTCAACAGCAGCCCATGGTCCACGGTGTCAAAAGCGGCCGAGAGATCGAGCAGGATGAGAAATGTCGAACATCCCGCATCCATCTCCCGGCGGAGGTCGTCCACCAAGGCCACCAACGCCGTCTCGGTGCCATAGCCGGGGCGGAACCCAGATTGAAACGGGTCAAGGAGCCCGATATTATCTAGATGACCCTGGAGCTGGAGCGCCACTGCCCGCTCAATAACCTTCCCTAAAAAGGGAAGGTTAGAGACAGGTCGGTAGCTGGCGAGCGCGTCTACGTCCAACGATGGTTTTTTCAGCAGGGGGCGCACCACAGCCTCTTTTAAGCAAGGCGACAACCTCCCCTGCCGAAGGGACGCATTCACCACCCTCGCCAGCACCGTCCCCAACGTCTCCCCGGAAGCTTTTATTAACCAGGACGGGCATGGATCTAGTTGACAACACGTGGCCCTCACAGACCCCAGGACATCCACCACATCGGCTGGCGTCACTTCCTGAAACTCACCCCATAAAGATGGACCAGACGGACCCTCCGCCCCCCCGCGCTCTTCCCCTACTGCTATCAACCCAGCGTCGAAATCGGCCTGAATCCGAGCGATCTTGTCTGCGAAGTAGATGACAAACTCCTCACAGCGGGCCCGGGACAAGTCCCCATCCAGGCGGAGGGAGGCCGGACTAACCAGCCCCCGCACCACCCGAAACAGCTCCGCTGGACGCGACTTCGCAGACGCTATGAGGACGGCGAGGAATTCCTTCCTCGCCGTCCTCACAGCCTCCACATAGGACCGCAAATGGGCCCTATGGAGAAGACGATCGGAGACAGACCGAGTCCGACGCCAGCGTCGCTCTAGCCTCCTGCCCACACGCTTCATACACCGCAGCCCCTCAGTAAACCAAGGGGTCCTGCGGTGACGAGACCGAGGCAGAAGGCGCCTCGGAGCCACCCTGTCAATGGCCTCCTCCAGCAAGATGTTCCAATGCCGGACCAGCTCATCCACAGAGTGACCGTCCACATCCAGGGTAAGCTCCCTCAGGACCTCCTGGAACCGCTGGGGTTCCATCAGCCTCCGAGGGCGGACCATCCTAACTGGTCCCTTCCCCTTCTGGAGGGGGCGCGCTAAAAGACCGGCCTGAAGGAGGTAATGGTCCGTCCACGACAAGGGCACCGCTGTCACCTCCCCCACAACCGGACCCCCCGCCTCAAGGCCAGAGCCGAAGATCAGGTCGAGGATATGTCCCCCCACGTGGGTCGGGCAGATCACCTCCTGGGACAAGTTCATAGTTGCCATGGCGGCCATGAACTCCCGCTCCGCCCCAACAAGGCCGGCATCGGCGTGGACGTTGAAGTCCCCCAGAACCAAAGTCCTGGGGGAGCCCAACACCACCTCCGAGGCCAGCTCCGCTAGAGCGGTAAGGGATGCCGCCGGGCAGGAAGGGGCCCGGTACACCAGCAGCACCCCTAGCTTGCCCCCAGCCAAATCGATCACCACGTGCAGAGCCTCTACACCCACAATCTCCGGCACTGGATACCTCCTAACAGGCCAGTCTTCCCTAAAAACAATAGCTACGCCTCCTCCCCGGCCGCTCATGCGGGGCTGATGCTGCACGGCATACCCAGCTGGAACCAGATCCGCCAAAGTTGGACCGGCCAGATCATCCAGCCAGGTCTCCGTGATGCATGCGAGGTCCACGGCCCCATCCACGATCAAATCGTGGATAATCGGGGCCTTGTTGACCACGGACCTCGCATTCATCAGCACCAGCCCCCCACGCGCGGACCCTGGACCCGGCACCTCCCTCCCCCTTAGTGGGGGGGTGATGACCTCCACCTCCCTCAGGCACCGTGGACCCCTAGGGGCCCGTGCCTTCCCACCCCATGGACCATACCGTCCGCGCCCCATCACGACCCCAATGGCCATGCCCTCCCCTCCGTCCACCCAATCCCGGCCCTTCAGACCCGGCTGCTTGCCCCCCGGCCCTCCCTCCCCCCCTCCCCCCCATAACCCTCCCCCCCCAACCATACCCTCCCCATTCTCCCTCGGTCTCCCCCTCTCACGGGGAGACCGAGCCACCCCCTCCCCCCCAACCCTCCCGGTCCTCCCCCTGCTCTCACCAGGGGGAGTCCCTGGGTCCACCCCCCACATTACCCCCCGTATCAATACCCCCACCCTACCACCCTAGCCCTGAAAGATAAAAAGCCTGCCCAATAAAAAACACAAAAACCCCCCTGCCCCCCCGTGCAGTCCCCCAAAGTGCCCCCGAAAGTGCCGCGCCCTTTGGCCGCGGCCCTTCGGCCGCGAGCCTGCGGCCGCAGCCTGCGGCTCCAGCCGCTGCCTGTGGGCTTTTAGCCCCCGCTACTTCCGGGTGGGGGGGGAGGGGACAGGACAGCCCACGTGGCTGCCCTCTGCGTTCCCCCCCCTGCCCCCAACTCACAGTTTTTTTGTTCTTCTTGTCCCCGCAGGTATCCTGCGGGGACGAAGCAGCGGCGACGGCAGCCCCAGCGGCGAGCAGCAGGCAGATGGCACCAGGAACAGCGGCGGCGGCGTGGAGGCAAGCCCCCCCCCCCGCACCAGCAGCGAGCAGGTGAGTCCGGTGGCGTGGGTCCCTGCAAGTAGGCTCTCAGGCTGTCCGGGGATTACTGCAGGGCCGTGCTGATTGCACGCACCTGTCCAGCTGCCATCAGGGAAGCAACTGCTTTCCACAAATGGAGGAGGGTGGTCCTCCTCAGTGTTGTCATGCTCTCCATGCCTACTGAAAGGTGCCTCTGGGCCATGAACAGGGCCCAGAAATGGTGGACGGAGGCCCTGACATAGTGGGATGCTGCTGCTTGGAGGGTCCACTTCAGGATGGACCAGCATACCCTCCTGCAACTAGCAGAGCTCTTGCAGTCCGGGCTGGAACATCAGAACACCCCCATGCGCTCCCCTATACCTGTTGTGCAGCGGGTGGGCTTAGCAGTCTGGGCCCTGGCCACCCCGGATTCCTGCCATTCTGTGGCACAACACTTCAGTGTGGGCCTGACAACTGTCACTTGCATTATCCACGACTTCTGTGAGGCTGTAGAGGTGGTTCTCCTCAACCACATGATCCAGTTTATGGATCAGGAGGCTCTGATGGCCGGCTTCCACGTTCCCTAACTGCCAGGGTGCTATTGATGGCACCCATGTCGAGATCCTCCATCCCCCCATGATGATGCAGCTGAGTAAATAAATAGGCATTAATACCATTCATTGCAGCTCCAGGTTGTCACCGATCACTGGGGCAGGTTCACAGATATCTTCACTGACCACTCCAGCCTCAGCCATGATGCCCAGATCCTCACCATCTCCTCCCTCTTTGCACGTATGTATAGGGGGGACTATGCCAACATGCTGATGTCCCGGACCAAGAGGCTGTTGATGCCCCCCTGCATAATTGGGGACCCAGCCTATCCACTGCTCAGATGATTCCTGGCCTATCCAATGGCCAGGAATCAAATGGAGTCCCTGTACAACACCCAGCTGTGCACCTCGAGGACTGTTGTTGAGAGGAGCTTCTGTGCCCTCAAGCAGAGATGGAAATGCCTTGAAGGGCATCTGGACTTTCCTGTGGAGACCTCCACCCTCATCATTGGTGTCTGCTGCTTGTTGCACAACATCTGCGAGACCGATGGAGCTGCCCTGGCATATCCCCGGCCACATCGGCCAGCTGTCCCTGTCTCACTATATGTGAACGAGGTGAACCCCAGGAAGTACCGTTATGCCAAGTGGATATGAGCAGCACTGACATGGCACATATCCAGAGTGCCTCTGCCCTGAGTCTGCTGGGGTGTCACCAAGGATAGTAGGCTGTGGATCCCCAATATTCCCCAGTGGCTGTTAGCTGGATGCCCATTCCATTTCCCGTGGGTGCTCCTTCCCCACAGGAGTTACCCCCGACATCCCTAATCCACTCCTCCCAACCTCCCACCCCATTCCCATCTCACTGGGGGGCAAGGCCCATCTCCCCGGGACTCCCCCTCTTACGGGGAGTTCCCCCAATCCTCCTCAAGGGCCACCTCCCCTCCTCTCACCAGGAGGGTGGGCCCTATACACCCTAAACCACTCCCCAGCCCCTCCACCCTCAAGCCACACCCACTGAATCCCCCCCAAATCCCTTAAAATGACAAATTAAAAACAAGATAAAAGCCACCCCCAGCAACAGCAGTAGCAGCAGTGATATTGGCGGGGCGGCGACAACAACAGCAAAGATGGTTGCACGATAATTGATGCAGTGTGTCGAGCAGAGGGGCCACCGGGTGTCCCGGCCCAGCCAAGTGCCTCAGCCAACGGTCAACACCCTATGGGTGTTGCCCTTTGGTATGGCACCCACAGGACCCCGCCCTGGGAGTTATTTACCTGGAGAGGGGGAAGGGAAGAACAGAGTGACAGTAAGCTCCTCCAATCACTATAGCCCCTCTCCCCACAGCAGTAGCCACAGCTTGCAGTTGCCCACAGGGCCCCGCCCTGGGAGTTATTTACCTGGAGAGGTAGATTGGCGTCACTACCCATCCAATCTTTCATCAACCAAACTAGATAACCGTTATTTGGGACCCTTCCCCATTGTCCATCAGGTCAATCCAGTCACCTATCATGTAAAGCTGCCTGCACATGTGCATATCCATCCCATGTTTTATGTATCCCTACTAAAACCTTACCACCTGCCATTGTTTCTGGCTTCGGCATCTCCTGCCCCTCTATGTGATGTGGATACAGGCCCTGAGTTTGAGGTCAATGCTATCCTTGACTCCTGCACTACCCGGGGGGTTCTATACTATCTTATTGACTGGAAGGGCTACCCCCCGGCCAACCAATCCTGGGATCCGGCCCCAGCTGTCCATGCACCTCACCTGATCCACCTGTTCCATGCCCGCTACCCCCTGAAACCTGGCCCGTGCCATCTGCATGGGGTGTGTGTGTGTATGTGTGCTATTAGGGCTTGTGCTCGCTTGTGGCACCTCCGGACTCTCTGACAGAGGAATCCGGGCCGCTGCAACACTGCTGTCAGTGATGGGGGAGGGGGTCAGTGAGGTGGACCCCCGCCGGTTCCAATAGGGCTGGTGCGGCAAACACTATGGACGACAGGGGAGACAAGAGCTGAGGCCCCACCACCGACGCCTAGGGAGGAAACACCTGGGACGCTGTGCCACTCCACGTGGCTGCACGCCAAACAGGGTAGAACTAGCCCTACTTAAAGATTCTGCGAGGGCTCACATGGTGCCAGAGCACAGCAGCGCTGTGAGACTGGCCCCTGGGCATCTGTGGAGTGTGTCAAATCTTCAGGAGAGAGTAAAGAGCAAGAGTGTGGAGTGCGTGTGTGTGTGTGAGGTGGGTAGTTTGAGAGTGTGTGGGTGTGAAGGTTGTTGTGTGGAGTTGTGTGTCTTGTCACCTCTCCCTCTACCCCTCTAGTTCTGGGCCCTCCCTTAGTTTCTGCCTGTTTGAGTGAGAGTTATAACCCTTGCTCCTGTGGCTGGTTTCTGTCCCCCTGTCTCCCTTCACCTACATATCACTGCTTCCCCCCTGCCCTTGCTTGGAGAACTGTATACAAGAGAGTGGTGGAGGGAGCGTTGTGCAAGATCTTGGTGGTGGGGTGTGAGTTGAGGGGCTCCACTCAAGACTGCGTTAACTCCCCACCCCTATGATGATAAAGCCTTGTTCCAACTGGGACATATAGGGCCAACTAATATCCTGAGGGGTTGTTTTCCTCCTCCTCGCAAGTGGAGCTCCATGTGTGCGTGTTCCCCAGCAATAGCCAAGGGGGTTGCTAGCTTCCGTTGCTGTGTCCATGGGCCTTTCCCCATGTATCCCCTACCTACCCTAACAGGCAGTTGCCATTCTGACATTACTTTTGGCCAATTCCCTATGGGAAATGCATTAACCACAGTTCTGAAGGTGGTCCCATCCTGAGCTCCAGAACCGTGGTTGGCTTTGACCCCTACTGGTGCTTGACTGGGGTAAATATCTGGATGCCTCTAAACAGTCTTCAGGGCTCTTTGGCCATGCTGGTGGTTTGTGTGTGATTCAGTGTGGTTGGCTGTGATCTCGTAACATCTGAAATTACCCAGAATCGCAAAATGTATCCCAGACTTGAAAATTTTAATGAGCATTTGGTGATGTTCCCAACACGATGGAATTCCATGTCAATTTGAGAAGAGCTGTTTTTAATTCAGCACTAATCTTCTATTGCCTCAGAAAGATGATTAGATTTGAGCTTTGACAAACTCTAGGGAAAGGCAATTCCTTAAGTGTGGAGCAGCCACTGAGAATGCCTCACTGTGCATCCTTGTTGTGTGGACTTGACACGCCAATGGTACATGTAAAAGAAAGATAAAGCACGAGGTGGTCTTTCAGATATGTAAGGCCAAGTCTATTTTATGCTCGAAACCAGAACCATGAATTGTGACTATTGGAAAATGATGGGAGTCACTCCAAACTCCGAAGCACTGGTGTAATCTGCTCCTGATGACTCACGCTTGATAAATTCTCATCGTAACCAAGCCAAGTACGTGCACTTGAGACCTCGCATCTTCATGAATGTTAGACCCCTTGTCTCTCCCTCTGTTCCCCTTCCTTTGTCTCTCCCCCAGCTCCTGCTAGGGGCAGGGACCGTGTCTATTTTATTACTTTGTAAAGTGCCAGGTACACTGCTGGCGCTAAATAAATGTTTGTTAATAATAATAAATAATAATAATAAATTAAAGATTGTTAGAGCTGTCCTAAGAAACTTTGATTTATAGTTAGCAATAGGGGTATGCATATATTAGTTATTAGTTAGTTATTATTTATATATATATAAATCCCCATTATTGCAATAACAAAAGTGGGGGGGGCGGAGGCAGGGGGGATAGTCCTGAAAATTTCAGGAAAAAACAAAAATAAAAAATGCAAAAACTTTAAAACATAACTTTCAGGATGTAATTTTTGTTTTTCACCCAAATTGTATAAGATTTGGAGAGATTGTACCCATCGCTGGAGGCACCAACTCTAGGGCTGGGCAAACAGAACGGAGTTCGGAAATTTGGTTCAATTCGGTTTGAAATTCGAGTTCGGAAATTCGGTTCAGTTCGGTTTGAAATTTGAGTTTGGTTCGGAAGTTCGGTTTGGTCGACTGAACAGACCAAGTTTGGTCGAATTCCGAACTTCCGAACCAAGTTCGCCCATTCAAACCCAGGTTTTTTTGTGTGTGTTGCCACTAGGGATGGGCAAACAGAACGAAGTTTGGAAATTCGGTTTGGTTCGGTTTGAAATTCGAGTTCGGTTCGGAAGTTTGGTTCACTCGACTGAACAGACCAAGTTTGGTCCGAACTCTGAACTTCTGAACCGCGTTTGCCCATCCCTAACCAACCCTTCCAAACTTCAGAAATAGTGGAATAAGCGTTGCAGTTTTATTAATGTTTCATGGTTTTAACAGAGGTTAAAGAACTTGTGCATGCATTTCTGATGGTACCTTCTATGATTTATGTCCATTTTGGATGAAATTTGAAAAAAATGTAACTGTTACCCATGGAATGATCTCTTCTGTATTTCAGAAAAATTGTTTAAAAGGTCCCTAATTTTCTATGCATTGTGGCTTGTGCATAAATTTCCAGATGTAATGTCTTTGCTTCCCAACCAATAAGGATGGAGTTTGGGCAGATTGGACCCCTCCCTGAAGGTACTATCCCTGCCAAATTTTGAAAAACTTCAATAAATGTTCCTGATTTTATAAGCAATTGAACTTTTCTGATTTTAACAGAAGTTACAGAAATAGTTCTGGAAATTTGGGACCAGAAACAAAAATTTCAGGACACAGCAGGCAGCAAGGCAGAGGGGAGGTAAAAGCATCCCAGCAATCAAGAGACATGATTGATGCATCCAGGCTGGCCAGTTGGTATCCCAAACACATGCTGCAGCACAGTGAGAGAGGACATAAGACAATTCCTTATTGACTCTTTCCTAAGCAGATGCTTCCAGCTTCCCAGTAACAAACAGAGGGTTGGAGTGGGCAGAGCACAGAATGAGGACACATCATGGACATTTCTGATTGCCAATTGGCATCACAAACAGGGCTGGCCCCAGGCATGTGCAACATGTGTGGTTGCACATGGCCCCGCGGGAGCCGGGGCCCCGCTCCTGGAGACTGGTCTGTTGCTCCGCCGACACTCGCCTGAGTTCAAAATCCAGGTTGACCCTGCCCCCGCTGTTGGAGCTGATAGTCCTAGCAAAATCAGCTGAGCTCAGCTCAGCTGTAGCCCTGCAGTGGCGGGGGGAGGGAGGGAGGGGGAGAAAGTCTCTCCCCCTGTCCACCTCACCACTTGCCGCTGGCCCCGCATGCCAGCCAGGATTCAGAACAGAAGGTTGCTACCTTGTACACAAGGTTCTTCGAGATGGCTCCACATTCTCACAAATGGGGTTGCGCTTGCTCGCCCTTCTCTTACCAGCAGATACCAAGCTCACTAGTTTGAAAAAACCACATGATGGTCTCGAGCCCCCACAATATATAAGGGACCTTCCCGCCCAAATCCAACAGTTCTTTCCAACCCTGAGCATGCAGGAAGAAAATTCCTTGCGGGGTCAGAAGGGTGGGTATTTGTGAGAGTGTTCGGACCCATCTCTAAGAACCTTGTTTACAAGGTAGCAACCTTCTGTTCTTCTTCGAGTGGCTCCTCACATTCTCACAAATGGGTTTGCGCTTGCGCACCCTTCTCTTACCGGCACATACCAAGCTCACTAATTTAAAAAACACGTGACGTTCACGTGCCCCCACACTATATAAGGTACCTTCTCACCTAAACCAAACAGTTCCTTCCAACCCTAAGCGATTAGGAAGAAAATTCCATGCGGGGTCGGATGGGTGGGTTTTGTGAGAATGTTTGGAAATATCTCAAAGAACCTTGTTTACAAGGTAGCAACCTTCTGTTCTTCTTCAAGTGGCTCCTCACATTCTCACAAATGGGAGAGTATGAAGCCTTGGTCAAGGCGGTGGGGGAATTTTCTTATAGAATAAAAACAACATACCTCTGCAAGCAAAAAGTGTGTAAGTTTATTCTGTTAACTTAGTTTAAAAGTTCCTTTTAAAAAAAAACATGACAAGACCATTCTAAGTAAAATAGATGATTAAGTCTTAATTACAGAATTCAATATAGATACTCCCAGAGAGGTGTCAGATTCAGAATTGAGATGTAAAGCATAATGCTTAGTGAATGTACGCAGGGAACTTCAGGTTGCAGCCCTGCAGATCTCGAAAGGAGAGATGTTGCAAAATGCTGCTGTAGAAGCACCCAGACCTCTGAGCGAATGAGCCTTTAATTAAGGCGGGGGTGGACTTCCTACCTGCTCATAGGCAAAGGAGATCAAATGCACTGACCATTTTGAGATAGTTTGGGATGAAACTTTTTGACCTAACTTGAGAAGGGAAAGAGAGAGGAACAAATTGTCAGTCTGTCTGCAGTGCTGGGTCTTGTCTGAATACAGCAGGACTGCTCCAAAGTGTGAAATCTGGCTAAGATTTCTGACTCATGAGGGAGGGAGGGAGGAATACTGGGAGGACAATTTTTTGTGCCATATGAAATCTGAACACTGTTTTAGGGATAAACAACTGATGGAGAGAGATCTCTAACCTGTCTGGGAAGATTGAGAAGTAAGGCACCTTGATAGATATAGCGGCGAGTTCACTCACCCTCCTAAGGGACGTGATGGCAAACAACAAGGCAGTCTTCAGAGACCAGTGGAACAGGTCAGATTGTTCTTCAAGTCTGAAAAGGTGTTTTGACAGTTGATCTAGAACAAGGTTCAGATCACACTGAGAAACGGGGTGTTTGTGAGGGGGAAACAAATTAATTAGTCCCTTAAGAAACTTTTTTACCAGAGGGTGACCAAAAAGGGATTGGGAATTTGGGAGGGCAACATGCTGGGCTATTGCTAAGAGATGCACTCTTATAGAAGAGTGTGCAAGGCCCTTCTAGGACAGGTCCAACAAGTATTGAAAGACTAGTGGCACGGTTACCTGATCTACTGAGATGGATTTCCCAGATCACCAATAGGAGAATCTCCTCCATTTGGAATCATATGATCATTTGGTAGATTGTTTCGAATCACTATCCAGCACCAGATTTAATTTAAGAACAATTTGGGATGGACAATTTAACAACCCACCTGAAGCAGGGTCAATGGTATGCAGTTATTGATCTAAAAGATGCTTATTTTCCTGTTAGATTGCATACCTCCTGTAGACGGTTCTTCAGTTTCACCCATGACTCCATGCATTTTCATTTTTGTTCATTACCATTTGGACTCTCCTCGGCCCCTAGGGTCTTTACTAAGGTTATGACCCCAGTCATTGCCATTTCCCCCTACCTAAATGACTGTTTACTAATACCCCAGGCACTTTAAATGCCAACCTTCACTTCAGTGTAGATCTATGCGTAAAGCTGGGACTAACTATAAATGTACAGAAGTTCTGCCTGTCTCCTAAATGTCTTGTTGAAAAAGACATTTGTTCTGTTATTACTATATATGAACACTTTTGCTTGATTATTTTCATTTGTTTTGACTATTACTGCCAAATTCTTGCAAAAAATCTATAATGCCCTGCCCTCCATCTCCTCTTGTTCCTTCCCTGTATTGGCAGGAGGGGAAACTGGGAGAGGGGGCTAGATGAGGGGGCACTTTGGCATGTTGGAGGTGGTTTAAGCAAGGGGGTGGATAGATCTATGAGACAAGTGGCAAGGGGGTGCTATGTGTGGGAAGCTAAGGGGTAAAAAGTTATGGGACTAAAAAGGGCCCAAGACATGTGTGTAGATATGATGGACATTTATGCAAAATATGCAAATGTGTGTATTTGCATAAGTGGGTGGGGCCTAATTATGCAAAGTAGGTCCCACACCAAGACTTCGCACATGGCCACAAACCCTAGGGCTGGCCCTGATCACAAACAGATCTTGTACCACTGTGGCAAACATAAGAGAAACCCTGGTTTAGGTTCATTCTCTGGAGATGCTGCTCAGGCTTCCAACTTGCCAGTACTCAATCATTGCAACCAGAGAGTCTTGTGGGTGGGCACTGGGGAGCACATAGAAGCTTCTACCAAGCTGCACAGCCCCCAGCATACTAGATCTTGTGTGACTTGTAGGCTGGCTCAGTGCTCTGTGTGCATGACTGTGTGCACTGCAATCTTCAACCTCACTGCAAGTGCTCATAAAAGCCTAACTCTGCATCTACTCTCCTGTATTGATGCCCCCACAGATGTTGGGGTGCCAAGGACTGAAGTCTGTGCCAGTGCCTCTGACCCCTGGTCCTCCTCTGCTCTGCCCACCTTCCCCTGTTTTGTTCACCCTTTCTACAAGTGCTCCAAAAATCAGATGTCTGCATCTAGTAAAACAGAAGCAACACCTGCACGTGATTTGAGGAAATTAGCAACTTATGTTAATATTCCAAAACATTCTATTGCTTATAAAATTAGGATATTTTATTAATTCTTTCTGGAATTTCGCAGACATAGTACAATCACTCCAATTTTCATGCAAAGTAGATGAAAAATGAAGAAGTTACAGCCAGCAATTTGAAACCAATGAAAAAACAAAATTAAACTGAAAAACTAAAACCAAAATGAGTAACAAAAACAGAAATTAAAACAAATTCAATTTTAATAAATAAAACAAAAATAAAAACATTTTTTTTTTTTTTTGTGCACATCTCTAGTTGACAATTCTGAGGGAATTTTAGGAGAGTGTCACAATTTGGGTGAGTGTATGGCATATTGTTCATATTCCACAGCAAAGCAGTACACAGAAAGCTTTCACATTGTTACAGTATAGCAGAAAGATGCAAAGAACACAAAGGTGGGGTCTAATAGCTGCACTCTTTAGTAAAGTGTACAGTCTGGGGGGAAAGAACGGGGAGAAGCCCCTGCCCCCCCCCCATAAAAATCTATATCCATCCAATACTATAACTAGAGTTGCAGCAGGTAGCACAATGCCAGTTACCGGTAATACCTGATTTTTCGGGCACTCCAAGCAGACACTCAAGGTAGCACTCCACCCACCCACCCCATCAAGTTCCTGTGCCCAAAAGTGTGCGTATTACTGGGACATGCTGGGACACCGTAGGGTGCCCCAGGCTGCCGTTCAAAGCACCTGTGACTCTCCAGACTAATTCACTTCAACACTGGGCTGCTACTCCTCCACTCCTGGTTGCTACTCATTGTTTCACCAGCCCATGCACTGCTCAGCTGAGCTGGAGACTTCCCTGCTTGGCTTTTTCGTTGGGGAGGGGAGGAGTGAAGCACCTCCAAACATCTGATCAGTGATACTCCAGCTTCCATCCTGGCTTGGGCCATGATCCTCATGTGAGCAGAGACTTGAACCTCCAAGCTCCCCCTAAACCATGGTAATGCTGGGGGGAGCCTCTCCTCTCCACCTATATGGTGCCTGAGGAAGGCAGGTCTCATGGGGCTTCCTTTTTTCCAAAAGGGGAGTTGCCTAGCAATCCCCCCATTTAAAATATGCCTGCTCATCAGCTGCAGCTAGGGTTCTTTGCTTCCTCCTTCCAATGGGGAGAGTGGGGACAAAGGCCCTCTCCCATGAAGGATGGGCTTGAGAAAAATTATTCCCTCAAGGATAAGCAGTTTATTTAAATACTGTAACTGCAGGCGCTTTGCTCCTCTAGCTTTTCTCCAGTCTTGTGTTTTTTTCATCATAATCTGTGGGTAACCATCTACTTTGAGGCAATTATTCACACAAACTGTAATTACTTTTAATATTTCCACCACTCCTACTTTCAGAGATAGTGTTCTGATACATTGCCTGCCTTTTGTACTCTCTCAGAGAACAAATCACAGAGTTTAATAATACAGCAAGTGCAGAGATGCACAGACAGTGCATTAGAGTCACCTCCACTTTTCATAATGAATACATTGCCATCTGTCATTCTCTGTAACAGCTTGCGAAGGGAAAGAACTCTGGGGCTGAAAGAAACAGTCTAGAAAGAACTATCTGTGGCATCTGCATGGGTTACCTTACCACAAAAGGATTTTTTTTTACTTTAAAAATGACTCTGAATGGAAACCAGTCTGAACTTTGGAATACTCTTAGAAGAAAGTGCAGAAGGGAAAACCTGCACAGAGGGGGAGAGGATAATTATAGTGCCTTCCTGTCAAGAGATTTGAAGATGGGATGCCATCTTCCTGAATAATAAATAAATTAAAATTTCAATATTTAAGGCCTTGTCAGAGAGAAGATTTTTTTCATGAAATAACATTAATTTCTAGACCACCTCTTGGGTAATCGTCAACCATGATGAACATTTGACTGTTAAATGGTAATGTGAATTAAATAAATGGTTATAAAGCCTGAAGTTTCAAATTGGAAAGCCAGGAAAAGATAAAAAATTACATTTTTATTTCTTCTTACTATATTTATTTATTTATTTATTTATTTTATAAATATTTGTTAGCTGCCCCCTCACGCCTACAGCATCTCGGGGTGGCTTACAGCATAAAAACACACAATAGAATTCATTAAAACAATGTTTTAAAAATGCAATCCCCCCCCCTACCCCACCCTCCCACCCTATATCAGTTTTGGTTTGGTAACACATAGGTCTTCTTCATCATGAATCCTCATGCTACTCCTTACAAGTACTACAGTTTAATCATTTGCACTCTATAAGATTGTTGGCAGAGTACTCATCTTTGTGCAGTCAGCATTGTAGAGCGATTGTAGTTGCAGTTTGTTGTCCATTGCCACAGCTTCATACAGTAGAAGCTTGAGTGAACTAGGTTCAATACTTGCCTTGACCAATCAAATTCAGTGTGATGTTGTGTGAGGAACTTGGAAGCACCGTATAAGCAAAGTTGATCTGAGCCAGGTGGAAAGTGTCCTATATGTTGGGAAGTGGATTACAAAGATCACAGGATTACGAAGGGTATTTTCAGGCGGGGCCCATTGGCCCCGGCACGGAAACTACCCATTGATTCCCCACCGGGATCACTTCAGCACAGCCAACAGACGTGCTGGTGGATCCCGGTGGGAAATCGGGGAGGGGGCGGGGCCGTGAGGCGCAACGTGCAGCCACACGCCCCTGCCCCCTCCACGGTCCCCCACCACCCGCCCTCTGGGGAGACGGGCGGGTGCCGCAGGCAATGCGGCCACAGCGCCCGCCCGAATTGACCACGGCCCAGAATCCTGGCGGGGATTCCGGACCATGGCTGCCATCCAGAAGAGACTGCTCGGTTCATCACGGTGGAGAATCACGTTCATCACGCGATCGGCTGAACCCGCAGGGCCGGCGCCGATCGCATGGTGAATTTGATTCCCCGCCGTGATTGACTGTGATCAACATCTGGGGGGGAACTTCCATTCCCCCCATCAGACGTTACGGTATCACTTCCACCATGTGCAGATTCACTGTGGGTGACTGTGATCTCATAACGTCTGAAAATACCCCAAGATCACAGGCCCCAGGCCTTCCTTCTTTTCAACGAAGTTGTAAAACATGGCTGTTCCATCAGGCGTTTGGTGGGGAGCTGGATGAAGGGTGGGGGGAGCGTGTTAGGGTGGGGGTGGGGGGAGGATTTTTTTTATCCTCCGGCTATGAGTTGTTTTTATCTGTTTTAATGTTGTTGTTGTAAGCTGCTGTGTCAGGAGGGGCGAGGTATCAAGTTTTTTTTGTCAAGAGACTATAGTTTGGAAAACTGTTTGTTTTATTATGTATTTATCAATTGCATTTTTGTGAATTGTCCTTTCGGATGTTTCTGTCATTATTTGTTGGTTAGGATGTTTTAATTTCACTGTTTACGGGCTATGACGAAAGCTAAAAGCCGTCAATAAATTACTACTACTATCAAGTTTTTTATAAAATAAATAAAATTAAAATAAATAAATGTTCAAATCTCCAATGTCACATTTTCACTCTTGTCTTTTCAGCTGACAATTCAAGTGGTGGCGAGAAAACTTTATTATGATTTCAGCTAACATTGAGTCCCAGCCCAACCAATAGCTCCTAATTGGCTTGGAACATCTATAAACTTCCCATCTTCACTCCTGCAACTTAAGAGTAATTTGGGGGGACAATGTTGAAAGATAATTGTCTTTTGTTAATGAATACCAAATGCAATATGGACACGTACATTTTATATTCTAGTGCAATTCGTGACTTGGTTTTTATTCAGTCCAAAGATTTTTTTTAGTTTACAAAAAGAAAAAATCATTTAAAAAAATGAACAGAGAACAGTCTGGATGGGTTGCCAGAATTGTTTCATTCTTGAGTCTGTGTCATTCCATTTTAATAGGTTTCCTTAAAATAGTGTCATGTAAGCATTATCACATGGAAGTTGCAAAATCCAAATTCCAAAGAAACAACTCCAGAGTTGTAAAAACATCAGATTACTTTATTCCAATGTATTTCCTTATAAAACAGGATAGTATGCAAGACTTATAAGCAGTTTTGATGGGGAAAAACCCTATAATGCCATTTTCTGGAATTGTGCTTGAGAATACCAGAAAACTGAATCCGATCTGCTTCGATTGGACTTACTTCAAATATCATCTGCCAGATGGAATATTCCTTTTGACAGAATTCTACTTACTGAGTCCTTTGCAATCCAGGGGTTCTATGGGTATTCAATCAAAGAGAAAGGAACATAATGCAAAAGCTGTCATGTACTATGGATAACTGCAAACTCAGCATGCCTCTAGGAAGTTTTGTAAAAGAATACTACTGTAGAAGGATTGCTTTGGTGGAATTAGTTGAGGCTGTGCTGAAAGACTGATCCTATAGGAAAGACACAGGCAAAATAAAGTGTATATGTGGAAGACGATCATGCATAAACTAGTAGGCAATATGATTTTGAAATTTAAAGGTCAGTGCTATTAACTGATTTTGCCATTAAGCTGTCTGACCTAATAAACAACATCAAAACCAAAATATAGCTTCTAAATTTTATAAGCAGTTTTAAGTCGTATTTCAATCTGTCCTTCATTTTTGATTATGGAAAGTACTGGACCTTAAAAATAATGAATTATTTTATTACATAACTTTTTGATAAAAGATATTGCAAATGCAAAGATGACCAGGGTTCCTAATTTCCTCTGCCAAAATATTGGAAATTCTCTGGGGAAAAAACCCTAAATTCTCCATTAAGAACTCCAAAATCTGTGTCTTTCAGTCATTAAAATTAGAAAGTGTTTATTGCAAATTATTCATTTTTTGAGTGACAACTTTATGCACTGCTTGACACTTCTACTCAAATAACAAAATATAACAATACCCCACACCAGCCAGCCCTGGCAGAGAGCTCAGGTCTCTCCTGCTGTCAGTGGGGGGTGGGAGTGCCACTCCAGTTCCCACCTCTCTGCCAGCCACAGCAAAGACCCCAACATTCCTCTGCCTCGCCAAAAGTCATATGTGGCTGTGATCTTCTCATACTAAATCTCTTCTCTTGGATGCAGGTGCACACCAGAACCTCCACAGAGCTTCCACCTCCTTTAAATTTCCAATGCCACTACTACCACCAGTGAGTTTCTGCAGGCAGAAATGTCCCAGAAAAAAATGATAATTCTGTGTTTTTCTCAGGGAAAACAGGAAGTCCATGTTTTTTCTCTGATAAAATGGGAATTCTGTTTTTCTCTAGTTTTTCATGCTTAACAGAAAACCAGAAAGCCTGATGATGACTGAAGAACATCCATAGATGTATAGATTTGTTGGAATCACTTCAGAAATACTCTGTCTGATGACAGGTTGCATTTCATTATCATTCATTAATTAAATAATTCATTCAAATTTATATGCTGCCCTTCTCAATGAGGTTCAGGGTGGCTTACAACATATAAAAACAGCAGTGACTATGGGGAATTTCTGACGTGACGGGATGCTAGTCACGGAATCACCATGAGGATTCCCCGCCGGGATCACACCAGCACATCCAACAATCCCGGCAGGCTATTGGGGAGCGGGCGGGGCCATGTGGTGCAATGTGCAGCCCACAGCCCCGCCACCCCATGCTCCCTCGCCACCCGCCCTCTGAGGAAACGGGCAGGCACCACAGCCAATGTGGCCGCATTGCCCACCGGAATTGACCACGGCCTGGAATCCTGCCACGGATTCCGGGCTATGGTAGTCGTCCAGACGGGACGGGTCCCTTCATCGCGGTGGGGAATCACATTCACCACACGATCGGGGTCAGCCCCACCGGTTCTGCCGATCACGTAGTGAATGTGATTCCCCGCCACGATTGACGGGGGTGAACATCTGGGGGGGAACTTCTGTTCCCCCTTCAGACATGATGAGACCTTTATCGCCCGGTGGGAATCCACCATGGTTGAGCATGATCTCGTCACATCTGAAAATAGCCGATGTCACTTTCTCATATTAAAAACTTTAGCATATCTTTCTGAGATATTTGGGTGTGCATGTTGTTTTTGTTATTACAATAACGATAATGAAAATTGTCAATTTCATTATCTTTAGTGGAATAATAAAAAAGACAAATAATAATAATTATGAAAATAGAAATGAAAACAATATTTTGTTTTTTAAATAAAGAGAAAAAACTGACAAATGTATTTCTGGCTATCACGTTTTGTTTCTTATTCAATTCTGATGAAACCTGGGGAGATTGTATCTGCAATAGAGGGCACTATGGGTGAAAACAGACATGATGCTAACCACCCTTTAACCACCTTTGGTGGTTATTTATGCATGTTGCAGGACTGTATTGGTGCCCNGTCGTCCAGACGGGACGGGTCCCTTCATCGCGGTGCCCTATGCAGCCCTGAAACATGCATAAATAACCACCAAGGGTGGTTAAAGGGTGGTTAGCGTCATGTCTGTTTTCACCCTATGTGTACCAATTATCTACACGATTAGATAAAAGAAACTGATTGTAGAAGCAATTGAACATTCTGATTTTAAGAAAAGCTCCATTCACATTCATGGCTACAACCTCTTTAGCTTCCATCCCTCCAGAAGTTTAACACACCTGCCAAGTTTCCCAAAGATAGATTGAAGGGTCCTGATGGTATAAGACATTAACTTGAAAATACATTTCCAGCTGTAACATTTGTATATTGCATTCTGTTTACAAGATATTTGGCAGACATATATCAGATACCTTTCCTGACATATATGACAAACTACAGGACAATTTGATAAAGGGACAATATTTTATAAGCAATTGATGTTATCCTCTTGAAGACTATTATTCAGATAAATAGAAGCACATGCAGTGTCAGTAAGAGGCAGGCACATGGAATGACATGGGGAGGGAGGGTGTAGGAGGGAGAATGGGGAGAAACTCAACAGATTGACAGACACATTAACTGACCAATTACTGCATGCTTCCAGCTTTACAGGGCCAATAGGTGGTGGCTTTGAGGTGGGCATAGGGGGCAGTCCTGAGGAAGGCATAGAAGGGACATAACTGGGACTTTGCGGATAGCCTCACAGCAATCAGGAGACATGGTTTACACATCCAGGCTGACCAATTATCATGACAATCACATCCTGCAGCACTGCGACAGAGGATATAAGAGATTATCTATTAGCTCTTTTCTAAACAGATGCTTCCAACCTCCCAGTAACAAGTGGGGGAGAGAAGTTGGGGTTGTCACAGCACATAATGAGGATATTTGGTTGATATTTCTTCTGGACAATTGTCATCATAAACCGATCTTATACCACAGTGATGTAAGAGAATCCCTGGCATAGGCTCTTTCTCTGTATATGATGTGCAGGCATATAGAATTGAGATCCTTTATCACATCTTTCTGATATTTGGCTGAGATTATCATGATAATGCAATATAGATCCCTGCCCAATTTCATGCACACTGGTTAGACAAAAAAGGTATTACAGTCAGAAATACATTTATAGGTTAATTTCTTATACCACCAGGACCTTTTATCCAATTCTTCTTAAAGATGGCAGAGATATTAAATATTAGAAGAGGTATAAACATGCCAAGTTTAATCTACATTAAATGTGAGGATAAGAAGTTAAACCTAAGAATGTATATGAAAATTTTTGCAAAATAAAATAATTCAACTGCTTCTAGAATTGGATTACTTTACCCAATCCTTTTGGAATTTGGTAAACATAATGCCTTCCATTGGAGGTATAAGCAATCCAAGTTGCAGCAAAAAATAGTTAAAAACAAAAAAGGTACAGCCACAAATATTTTTTCTATTGAAACCAATGAAAAATGAAAACGAAAGCAAAGAAGTAAATGACAATTTGATATTTATTAAAACAAAAATGACATTTAAATAACAAAAACAAAAAAATGAAAACAAAAATGACATGTGCCTCTGGTGCACACCTCTAATAGAGAAAAAAGATCATGTTGCTTATCCTGAGATCTGTGCAAAAATATAACATTGATGGGCAAGGGAAAGAGGGTTGGGGGAAGTTAGCGGTGAACATGCAGTTGACCATGCATTTCTCTTGTTCAGAAAATAAGTTGTTCGTCTGTCTCCATAGAAAGATATACACCACAGCATAAACATCCAAGGTGCATGGCTGTTTAAACACATAACAGATCATGCACACACACACACACACACACACACACACACACACACACACACACACACGACAAACATTAAGACACTAGGAACTATGGGTGTCTTCAGACATTACGAGATCACGGGGTATTTTCAGACGATACGTGGGCCGTTGGCCCCGTACCGGCACCAACGGCTTCGTTCCCTGCCGGGGTCACCCCGTAACGGCACAACAGACGTGCCGGGGGGATCCCGGCGGGGAAAGTGGGAGGGGCCGGGGCC
>QEPC01000715.1:190381-203354 GCA_003113815.1 Sphenodon punctatus
GCCTGCATCGCTGGGCCTGCCTGTACCTCCTCCGCCGCCTGGCCCGCCGCTGTCGCTGTCTCTGTCTCCGCTCTCTTCTGCTTCCCTCCTCACTCCATCCCGCCACGCTTGCTTGCTGCTGCTCTCGCTTTAAATCTCCCTCCGGTGGTTTTGTTGATGCTGGTTGCCTGGCAGCAACGCTGCATGCCTTGTCCCCGGCTGGGGCTGATTTGGTTTGGTTCCGCTCAGTGATTGGCATCCAGACGTTACTTTTCCTTGGTTCCCTGTGGGGGTTCGTTTGACCACGCTTCCCGGGACCTTTCCCCCAGCTAGCCCGGGAAGCGTGGTTGAAACTGACCCCATGTGGGTATTGAGCGTGATGAACATCTGGCGCGCGCCATTCAGACGTTCGGGGCCCTTTGGCCCCACGGGGGGGGGGGTTGAGCGTGGTTCAGTGTGGTTGAGCGTGATCTCGTAACGTCTGAAATCACCCCCACTAGCATTACCTCCGTCTTAGTGGGATTCAACTTCAGAAAGCTTAACCTCATCCAATCCCCCACCGCAGACAGGCACTGAGTAAACACCGAGATGGCTGAGCCTGGGTCAGATGAAAATGAGAGGTAAATCTGGGTGTCATCAACATACTGATGACACCCAACCCCAAACCCTCTCACCATCACACCCAGAGGCTGCATATATACAATGAACAGTAGAGGGGGCAGAATAGAACCCTGCGGCACTCCACACATGAGGTCCCAGGGGGACGAAGTAGATTCCTCCAGCACCACACACCGAGTTCTACCAGCTAGGAAAGAGCAGAACCATTCGAGAACAGTCCCACCCACCCCTGCACAGTCCCTCAGGCGAGTCACCAACATCTCATGGTCAACCATGTCAAAAGCTGCTGACAGCTTTATGCATGAAGCCCTGAAACATGCATAAATGACCACCAAGGGTGGTTAAAGGGTGGTTAGCGTCATGTCTGTTTTCACCCTTAGTGCCATGACCTAGATGGAAGCCTGACTGCAAAGGGTCAAGGAAACCGATGTGATCCATGTGCCCCTGGCGTGCATGGCCACTGCCTATTCAATAACATTAGAGACTGGCCAATAGCTGGCCAGGGAGTCAATGTCAAGAGATGGTTTCTTGAGAAAGGGCTGAACCACATCCTCCTTTAGGCACCCTAGGAGCCTGGCCTCAGCAAGGGAGGTATTGACCATCCCCGCCAGCAACGGCCCCAATGTCTCCTGGAATGACTTCCTGAAGTCATGCAAATACTAGATCCTTCGGTGAGATCAATATGTCTAAATTTCATCCACGTTAAATGGGAAGCAAAGAGGTTACAGGCAGAAATGCATACACAAACCATGATGATTATAAAACTGGGACACTTTATGCAATCTTTCTGAAATTTGTGAGGGATGATCCCTTGACTGGGTGTGACAGAGCAAGCAGGGATGTGGTTTGGCAGGGCTTCTCTTCTAGTTTCCAGCCAGCCACCTATTCCCAGGTGCTCCTGGTACCAACTACCCAGTGCCCCAGTTCCCTGACTCCACCAGCCGCACCTCCACGGAGTCGGGAAGCCTGGATTTGCAGAGGTTAGCTCAAACCCTTGGGTATGGGAGAAGGATAGGGTTTCTCTGTGTAGACAGAGAGCCAGGCTTCCCTGGTGGTCTAAGGGGCATGGAACACACACACTCCACTGTAGTAAAGGAATTATTTTTTTTTAACAAGGTGCAAGAAACCGATTGGTAGAAAAGGTCTGACAAGGCAAAGTTATGGCAAGCACTGACAACTAAAACAAACTACAGGGAAAACACACAAGCTTGTATTTCCCTCAATTCACTTCTCTGGCTCTCCCTAAGCTAGGTATACTCACAGCCCCTTATCCCTGGGCCGGGTCTTCTCCTTGTGGCAACTGATTCCCTTAGACATTGGGGTGAAGACAGACAATGTCCCTTGGGGAGAAGGGCTTTTATACCTTTTCCAAGCCTGCAGCAGAATTTGCTAGGAGTTGCCTATCTAGAACTTCTTGGGTGTAGACAGGAACATCCTACCCCCTTTTGTCAAAACTGGGGTGATGAAGTACTCTTGCTCCCCAAATGAGACAAACTTTGGTGTGATTGGTACTCATTGTCATACCTTGACTTACCCCCTTACATTACCACTTTCTGCAGCCCATAGATGGGTTTCCATTGCCTAATTTTGCCCTCCACCCCTACACAAGAATACAATGTCATTTTCCTTACTACAGAGAACATAACCATCCTTTCAGAAAGTTACAACCATTAAAGATTATAAAATGTCCAACCATGCCCCAAACATGTATTCTGCATGTCCCCTGTCTGGTGACAGTGGGGTACAATCGGTCCAAATTTCATGTAAATTTGATGAAAAACAAAGAAGTTTCAGCCTGAAATTTATGTCCCAAAATATTTTGCTTTTTTAATGATTTTTTTTTAAATTATGTAATTTTGGGCACTTTTAAAAAACATTTTTATTATTGCAATAACAAAAACAAAAATGAAATTTTCATTTTCATATGAACAAAATGGAATTGCAAACCCCTTGTTGATACAAGATGGTGTATAACCTCTAAAAAACACTCACCATCCTCATATTCCTGAGCCATAGGGAAAGGGGTGGATAGAAGTCTAAATAAATAAATAAAATTATTATTCCATCTGAAGCCTCCTTCTTAAGTAACCCATCATAGAAGCCACAGAGTAAGGGGTAAGGAGAATACTGAAAAACATTAATCCTATGTGCAAGTGGAAGAAGAGAGGGATATTAGGGATTTGCGAACAGAACGAGGATCGGCTGTTCGGCCGTTCGGTCATTTGGTTCGAAAACTGAGTTCGGGTTTGGTCATTCGGTTTGAAAACCGAGTTCAGGTTCGATTCAGTCAAACGTTTGGTGGAGCTTGGACCCGCCGTGAGGTTTGGGACCTCCAGGAACCTCCAGGGGTGCCCGTGGCAGCATGGCAGACTGTTAGAGACCTAGCAGCAGCAGCAGCAGCAGCAGTAGAGACTGGGAAGACTTGGTTCTTGGCACCCCGGGTTGCTTGGGCAGGAATACTCAGCGCTTGGTACCTGGGGGTGTCCATGGCAGCATGGCAGGCTGTTAGAAACCCAGCAGCAGCAGCAGCAGCAGCAGCAGAGACCGGGAAGGCTTGGTGCTTGGCACCCCGGGTTGCCTGGGAAGGAAGGCTTGGCACTTGGCCCCTGAGGGTGCCCATGGCGACATGGCGGGCTGTCAGAAACCCAGAAGCAGCAGGACCTCCAGTTCTGCTCGCTAAATGCTGGCTGGGTTTTCCATTTCTAGTCACCATCACAGCAGGCAGTGGCTGGCTGACTGGCCACTTGAATCACCACCGGACAAGGCTACTTGACCAATTTGCAGAAGAGTTGGTTGAGATCTGGTGAGTAGAATGCCATCCTGCAATGCCCAGTCCCGTATGGGTGCTGTGCCAGCCACCAAGCCCTGACTGGGCCTCTTCCTTTCCTGGAACGTAGACCCCATAACCCTGAGGGTGGGACCTGGGGCTGGAGTTGCTGGCTAGTGACTATTTCTTGATGTGGTGGAATGACAGCTCCCTGTGAGCGGAATGACGGCCCCAGAACCATGATGGTGGGTCCTGGGACTAGAGTGGCAGCTTCTAGATTATGTGGATGGACAGCCCCCTGTGCCTGTAGCGTAGGTCCCAGAACCTTGATGGTGAATCCTGGGGCTGGAGTGGCTGGCTGTTTCTTTATGTGGTGGAATGACGACTCCTTGTGAGCAGAACGACGGCCCCAGAACCCTGATGGTGAATCACGTGGACACCCAGTAGCAGACATTGAATTGCCTGGTCTCAGAACCCGTGGCACAGCAGAGGCAGCATTGGCAGCAGCAGCAGCCGCCATTGGATTGTCCAGTAGCAGAGCCTGTGACACAGCAGAGGCGGCATTGGCAGCAGCAGTGGGATTACCAGGCCAGTGGACCACATCACCCATGGTTGTCAGTGCAGGCAGACAGTCACCTTGGTATGAGAGACAGGTAGGCTGGGGTTCGAGCTTTGCCCACAGGGCAGGCAGACAGGCAGCATGGCATGAGCAGAAGGCAGGCAGACTGAGGCAGGCTTTGAGATTTGCAACCTGCATGAGAATCAGTAGGGAAGGCAGGCTGGGACCTTGTCAGGGCACTCAGATACACTGGCAAAGACTGTGTAATGTCTTTTTCCTTATTGTTGATACCGATACCAATTTCAAAGATTTTATTTTCGGTATTGTTATCGATATCATACGGTCTCATGATCGTGCCAAAAACCGGAAACTGGAAATGGTATTTTGAATGTGTGTGTTCTGTCTGGCTTGTGGATTGTGGTGTCTTTCTGGCTTGTGTGAAAAATTGGTTGTGAGCTTGTGTGTGTGTGTGTGTGTGGTTTGTGGTGAAGGATGGAAGGTGGAAACAAAATGAAGCTGAGGAAGGTCAAGGTGGAGGAGGAGGAAGACCAGCCTGGACCCTCTGTTGAGGTGGTGGAGGTCGGCTCCTCACCAGAGGAGGAAGAGGGCAGAGGAGGTGCCACTGCTGCCAGGTTTGTAAAATTATTTTTGTTTATTGTTCCATATAACTTTGAGGAGATATTGATGGCAGAGGGGAGAGCACCGCTGTAAGCTGGATGATTGCTGAGGCCTCTGCCTAGAGATCCAACCATTTGCTGTTCCTGAACTGGGAAGAACTATTGCTCATGACCTAAGATGGTGATAGTCCCAGTGTTTTTTTCTGATAAGTCTCAGGTGTTTAACTGATTACAGGGATGCACCGGGGATTCCCACCCCATCACTTCCACCAGGCTGGCTTCAAAGGCACGCACGGAGCCTGCGGTTGCGCCAAAGGGAATCGCACCTAAGGGCTGAGCACACAAGGGCGTGCCTTTGTGCGCGCAGCCTTAGGCTCTGGCTGTGGTGGGCTGCTGAAGAGCTGTGAGTTCTGGGTCAGACTTTTTACTTCCCCCTTCGAGTGAAGAATTGGAGAAGAAACATCAAAGGTCTCCAGTTTCTTACTCTGCTCTAGATGTACCCAGACAGAAACATTTGAAACCGAATCCCTTGGTAGAGAACTGTCAGCTTCCCCTTGAATTGTTACATCAATTATCGCTGCCGGATGACTCAGGATGTGGTAGGGGTTGTTTTGGAGGGTGCTGCTCAGACATTGCCTAGTGATATATGTGAGAATTCTTGTAGAACAGAAGCGATGAAGGGTAGTGATGAACCCATTATGACACCTCATTGGGGGAAGCCTTGCAGGCCCAATATCATCTTATAGCCAAAACAGTTGCCCTATTGTTTAACAGCATTTCTGGCATGTGTGACTCACTGCTTTGGGTTACAACCCAGTTGAAGGATATCCTGACAAAGATTGATTTGCTGCAGCCAGGTAGAGAAGTTAGTAAAACTATTGATCCACTACGAAGTTGTGGCGATGATCCACAAGAGAGTTCAGCCACAGGTCCTTTTTTAGGGATCGGAATATAGGGAAGAAATCTTTTGTTACATCTAAAACTCTGTCTCTGCATATAAATGAAAATGCAATTTGGATGAAAGTCAGACCTTTAGATGATGGTGTTATTCCCAATTGGGAGTCCATTCGTGATGTGGATAACAACCTATCTTGTCTCTTAGGAAGCAAGGTGGAAGATTCAAGTATATTGAGGATAGACCCCATAAGCAGGAAAAGGGCCAATATATGTTTTAGAATATGCTTTTACACTAATTCTCTGGTCAAAAAGTTGTTTCTGGTTAGAAATTCCTTGAGAGTCAGGGGCATCTCAATTGATAGAGCCTATACATACACTGATTGGCTACAGGGTCCTTCTCCTGAGGTTAAATCCCCATTAATTCTGTTATCCTTCCCTAATCGTACCGCTGTGGGAGTAAAATATAAGGCTAACCCTGTTCCTGCTATTAAAGACTTGGTAAGTCTCATCCCATTGGAGGAAATGGAGGTTGGTGAAGGGCAAAGAACTGCCGCTTCTGCAGCTAGGGAAGACCAGTCAGACACTGTGGTAACCGTTGATACTGTTAAGCCAATCAACCACAATGTAGAGAAAGCGGGCAAGTCTGTGTGAAGTGAGAACTCTTGTACTATTCCAGATATTATAAACTTTTTTTAGAGGATAATACAAGGATAATACAAGGAGGATGGCCGAAATCCCTTCTTTAACTCTGTTTGGTAGATTATCTGTTCTTGAGCAGGACATTTTGATCCAGAAATTCGATTCCATTAGGAATAGCCTAGTGTGCTCCCCTTTGGAGCACCAGGCTAAGCGCCTAGGAGCTCGAAGGGGAGATTATCAGCCAGAGTACTGCTAAACAAAGATATTTGTCGGAATGATACAAATACAAGACTTTACTTAAGGCCAAGAAGCTTCAGTATATAAATTTGGTTTGGGATAAATTTTAAATGGTAGTGTCTTTGAAGAATTCCAGACAATTTTGCTATATGATTAACCATGAGTTATGTGATGGCTCGAGATCTAACAACTTTGATTAATGAGGAAGGTATGGATAGCTTTTTTGGGGGAATTGTATAGCTACAAAGGTGCTGAGGAGGAAATAACTGCAACTCCCTCTGCTGGCCATTCGCAATCATCTAATGTTTGGACTTTTGACCCATGTGGGAATGAGGTCCAAGTTGCAGAAATAATTCAATATTTAAAGTATAACAAGGCGCCTGGCTTTGATTTTATAGTTGCGGAAGTTTTGCAAGTTTGTCTTGATTGCTGGTCTCCTTTACTAGCTAATTATTTCACTCAGGTGAACAAAACTGGGAAGATCCCTAGCGGGTGGAGCATGAGTACTATAGCACCGATATTTAAAAAGGGGAACCCTAGAGATCCTGCTAACTACTGAACCATACGTTTGCTTCTGGTTGTAGGAAAGGTGTACACCAAACTACTCTTAAAGCATTTGAAATCCTGGGCTTACACTCAGAATCTTATTCCATAAGAACAATTGGGATTCTGTAAGGGTTATTCCACAATGGATAATTGTTTTATCCTGACCCACATTATAGCCAAATATGTTAAAATAAGGACAGGAAGACTTTTTTTTAGCTTTCATCGACTTTAGCAAGGCTTTTGACTCAGTGTCAAGGGGTAAATTATGGGGCACATTGCGCCATCTATGTATAGATGAGAACTTGCTAGCCCTAATAATCCAACTTCATACCAATAATGAGGCAAGAATAAGATTGGGCCCCAATGGGAATTTATATAAACCCATCCCTATTTTAAGGGGAGTTAAACAAGGATATGTACTAGCCCCCCTACTTTTCAATATATATTTATGTGACTTCATTAAGAAAATACTGACCATTTGATCCACCTAAGATCAAAGACAGGGAGGTGCCAGATCTTCTCTATGCGGACGATATAGTCCTGATGACCCAAACCAAAGGGGGCTTCTGCAAACAGTTAGAGAGCTTATTGAAATAATGTAGAGATCAAGAGCTTAATGTAAACCTTCAGAAGTCACATATCATGATTATGGGGGGAAATGTCCTAAAGTGTAAATGGAATATAAATGGCAGAGAGTTTACCCAGGTGGATCCTTATGTATATCTAGGAACTACCTTTACCAGCAATGGCTCGTGGGAAGAACATAAAAGTCTAACTGTGTTAAAAGCCAATGCAGCAGCTAAGGGGATCTTGAGGCTTGCAGCAAGGTCACCTGGGGTCACTCTCTCTTCTATCCTGACTGTTTTTAGGGCCACGGTCCAATTGCTCCTGACTTATGGCTCTGAGGTATTACTGTGGGATGGATTCAAGGACTGTTCAGAACAAATTCTTGAGAAGCGTACTGAGGACTGCCCAGGGTGTTCCCGGGGCAGTCGTTAGGGCTGAGACAGGTGTATTGCATATTGATTGTATAGGAAAATGAGCTTCCCTTGGTTATTGGATTAGGTTATGTAGTCGTAATGATGCAGATTTGACCTCCCTGTGTTTGAGAGAAGAAATAGAATATACTGGTGCACCTTGTTACCCTTGGCTGGCGCAAATGTCAATATCTATGAGAAGTCTGGGTCTGTTGTTCCCCTGCTTTTGGGTGAAGATTAAGAATATAACCCAGCAGAGAATTTTGGTAACCCTCAGAATGGCAGATGTGGCCAGACAGGAGGATCTGGCAGTTTTGGCATCTTGGAAAGTCGCAGCCTGGCTTCGCCTTCTCAAATGTCAACATAAATTTGAAGAATACTTGGATAAACTGAGGGATCCTACATTGCATAGGATATTCATGTATTTACGATTCAAGCTGTTTTCTTCAGCAGTTATGTTTGGATGATACAGTAAGACACGCTATGAGAGCCAAATTTGCCCATGTAGGACCCCAGTGGTAGAAAATTTACAACATTTTTTATTGGATTTCACTCTATATAATAATATAAGGCAGAGTTGGCTGCAGCCAATATGGGAAAAGAAAGATTATCTTCCAGTCCACTGTAAAATTGACCTGTTACTAAATACATCTGATGAGCAAACCATGAGGGCGGTTGTCTCCTTTCCCTTTCTGGAAGCACGGATTCGGGAGGAAGTGGTGGAGACAGTGTAAGAACATAGATGGGATGGGTAGGAAGGTTTTCTATACAGAGTGTTAAATTTGAACTCTTCTTTGTTGGTCTGAAATACTATATTATTTTCTGGATGTATACAAAATTATAAGGCAAATTCAGCTAGGCCCATTATGGGAGGGGAAGGAGCATCTCCCCGTGTGTTATAAATTTGAACTTCTTCTTGCTATGCATTATGAGAAAGACATGAGATCAATAGTATCCTTTGTGCTTTTAGTCACAAGGATTTGAGAGGAAGTGGTGACATAAGAAAACAAGATGGGTATATAGTTATGGAGGTTTATGTAGTCCTCCTTTTCTTTTTGCTTTTATAGTTGAATGTACTGTATGCAAGTACGGAGAATGTATAGTAGATGACTGTATGCATGTGGGTAATTTATGCGATGTTTACTTTTGTTGTATTGTTATGTTTTATTCTGTCTTTCTTTTGCTGGCCATGGCGAAAGCTAGAGCCTAATAAACTAAAATTAAAATTGATTATAACTTTGAGGACAAGAAGAATACTATCCTTTAGAGTGAGCTCACTGGTGTGCGGGTGAGTGGGTGGGTGGGTGGTGGGCAGTCAGGCACAAAGAGTGGGCATCAGCGGGTGGCAGCAGATGGTCAGGTTTTGCATGTGTCTTATTTATGGGTCTGCCAAAGGGAGGGAGGGGGGCTCTTCCAGCACTCAGGCATGAGCCGCAGCACCCACCCAGACACGTGCCAGCCAGGGTCTTAACTTGCCAACCCTAGCACCCCAAGAAGGGAAGGATTTGTACGTGTCTTATTTATGGGTCTGTCAGAGACGGGGGGGGGCTCTTCCAGCAATCAGGCATGAGCCACAGCACCCACACAGACACGTGCCAGCCAGGGTCTCAACTTACCAACCCTAACAACACAGACACTACAGCACCACAGGTGGTGGTGGTGTACGTGGGAGAAAGGGAAAGAGGTGAGTAGGCATCACTGAAGCAGCAATACCATCCATCCGCTTGGTGTGGGAGAATGGGTATTGCTCTTGGAAGGACTAGAGGCATCACCATGAATACACAATATTATGTAGGTGTTGTTTATGTGTTCCTGTTTCAGAGAGGGTGATGATGATGCTACTGGCACCAGAACCCCATCAAGACGGAGGATGCAGCAGCTGGAGTCACCCAAAACAAGGCCAACAAGGTCCACGGTGTGGAAATATTTCTACATCCCCAAGGGCGGATTTGTGTAATGCAAGGTAAGGCATCGGGGCTGGAACAACAGGGAATGGATTTCCCTATGAGCTGTTAGGAAGTCCCCTGCAGGGAGAGAGATTGGCCAGCCACCCACTTGTGGAGACAGAATTCAGGCAGGGCTTGATAGACTGTTGGTCTGACACAGTATGGCATTTTTTTTGTTCCTATCATTTTATGTTCTTTAGATCTGTGACAAAAAGATAAAAAGGTCACGGGGGCCACATCGAAGCGATAGCCCATGTTGATAACATCCACCTCATAGAGGTGATGTGGCGGGACGTGTCTCGGTCGGGGAGCAGGGACACCATGGAGGAATATCACCTGAAGCAAGGGGGGAAAGGCACAGCAGAAGCGCCACCACCACAACCCTTCCCCCTCTAGTTCCGCTGAGGAGTCTTCAGCCCCACACGAGGACACCCATGAGGCAAGGGCATTTAGGGCAGAAATTGCCAGGTCCACAAAAAAATATATGGCTGGGCTAAGGGTCCATGCCCACAATATGGAGGGCCAGCTGATGTGGAGCAGTTCGAGGAGCTCCAGTAAGATAGCACCAGGTGGAGGCATACCGAAAGTACCTCCACACCAAGAAGAATGCCCTTGAGGTGTTCTGCCAGTCAGTCATCAAATGGAAGGTGTTCATGGAGGGGGCCCTGGAATTTACCAGGCTACATGGGTACGAGGTGGACAATGTGCCCACCCCTCGGCCCCATGCACCACTGTCTCCTTTTCCCCATGTCCCGGGGGACAGGCCAACAGACCCTTCATTTATTTTCCTTTCTTTTTAAATGAATGTTTGTTTTTTAAAAAAATTATCAAAAGTTGTAAAGTTGTTTTAAAAGTGTTTATAAAAGTTATATTTGTTACCAGCTGAGTTTGACCAGTCCAATCTTTTATCCCTCTGTGCTGCTTCTGGCAGGTGGCAGAATCTCATTGTATACACAGCTTGTCAGATTCCTACCTGACAGAAGCAGCACATGGAGCGTATTAGTCCCAAGATGTGCCAGCAGGGTCTCAACTTGCAGACAGCCCTCCAGGAGGGGCAGGGCTTGTGTCTGCGTGGGTTTGCCAGAGAGAGAGAGAGAGGCTGTGTGGCAGCCTGGCAGAGGCATAAGTGGGCAACCGCAGGTGCATTGCCCACTCTCACAGACAGATCACCACATGAGGGGAAGCCATGGGAAGCTGAGTTGTGATATATAATACTTGGTAGGTTACATTTGTTGCTTGGTCCCTTTGAAGCCCTCGATTGGAGAGGTGTGTTCAGCTCGAAGAAATATTTCCCCGGGGGTGGGGGAAACTTGCAGACAGTGCCTCAGGGTGAGCAGCCATCCAGGGATATAATATTTCCTGTTAGGGGTGCCAGAGAGAAAGAGAGAGAGGCTCTTTGGCAGTGGGCAGCAGGTGGCGGGTGCTGGTGGTCATAGGGGCTCTTTCAGAAGCTTCAGTGGGCATACGCGGATGGGTATGGAGGAATAGACTGGTAGGGAAGCAGGCTGCCAAGGTTGGCACCAGCGGCCACTGGCCAGTCAGGCATGAGCAGCAGAAGAACCAAGATGATGGTTCTTGGGACTTGAATGACTGCTTCTGGATGCACTGGAATGGGACAACAGCCCCCCATGACTGGAGTGATGGTTCCGGGTTCTTGAGGATGGTTCCTGGGACTGGGGTGGCTGCTTCAAGTACAGTGGAAGCCCATGGGAATTGAATGATGTTCTGAGAATTAGTGCTTGGTTGGGAACACTTTATTCAATCATTCCAATAGGTGGTACAGGGAGGTACAAGTGATACAAGGAGGCACACAAGTAGGGACACATAATTTTGGTGTGTGTTATTTCCATCTCGTTCTTGTAGGTTTGCATCTGGATGTGGGCATTCAGCATGAGAACAGATGAGATCTCTCGCTGGTTCTGGCAGGGGGAGCTTGAGCTGGATACACCTCTCCCCCTCCACCCCCGTCTCTCTCGTTCAAGCAGGGAGCCTCTCTCTCTCCCCCCTCTCTCTCTGACCATATACTGCAGGTGACGGCATGGATGGGGTCATGTCTGTCTCTCCTTCTAGCAGTGGGTAGATTTTCTCTCTCTCTCTCTCTCTCTCTCTCTCTCTCTCTCTCTCTCTCTCTCTCTCTCTCTTTCTCCCCCCATGAGCAGCTACCTTGTAAATAAAGGTTTTTCGTGCTGACTCACATCATTCTCACCACATCTCCCCGCATTCCATCCCTGCATGGACTTGTCTTATGTCCCTAAAAAGGGTTAGATGGAACTGTCACTCTGAAACGTAGAGTGCTTCTTAGCCTAGAGAGGAGCCCGAGGCCATCAGGACAGGCATGCCATTGTGGTGGGCAGATGATTTGGGCATGAGCAGCAGGTTGCTACCTCGTAAATAAAGGTTCTTCGTGCCGAGCCTCATCATTCTCTCCACGTCACCCCATATTCCATCCCTGCATGGACTTGTCTTATGTCCCTAAAAAGGGTTAGATGGAACTGTCACTCTGAAACGTAGAGTGCTTCTTAGCCTAGAGAGGAGCCCGAGGCCATCAGGACAGGCATGCCATTGTGGTGGGCAGATGATTTGGGCATGAGCAGCAGGTTGCTACCTCGTAAATAAAGGTTCTTCGTGCCGAGCCTCATCATTCTCTCCACGTCACCCCATGTTCCATCCCTGCATGGACTTGTTTTATATACCTAAAAAGGGGTAGATGGAACTGTCACTCTGAAACGTAGAGTGCTTCTTAGCCTAGAGAGGAGCTCGAAATCATCAAGACAGGCATGCCATGGTGGTGGGCAGTTGCTTTGGGCACAAGCAGCAGATTGCTACTTCATAAAGAATAGGTGGAATGACAGCCCCCTGTGAGCAGAATGACAGTCCCAGAATTCTGATGGTGGGTCATTGGGGCTGGTGTGGCAGCTTCTAGATGAAGTGGATGGACAGCCCTCCCTGCCTGTAACTTAGGTCCAGAACCCTGATGGGGGGGTCCTGGGGCTGGAGTGGCTGACTGTGGGTATTTTCAGAGGTTACGAGATCACAGTGAACCACGGTGAATACCCACCTGTGGTCACTGTGGCTCGAACGTCTGTTTGGCGGCCGCCAGATGTTCGCCACGGTCAATACCCGCATGGGGTCAATTTGAACCACGCTTCCCGGGCTAGCCGGGGGAATGTCCCGGGAAGCGTGGTCAAAAA
>QEPC01000715.1:226190-277606 GCA_003113815.1 Sphenodon punctatus
GAGCCAGGGGCGGGGGTTTTGGGGCCGGATGGGGTGGGAAGGGAGGGGGGCAAGAGAATCAAGGGTCGAGGAGAGAGAGGTGTTGAGAGTGGAGATGGCAGAGTCAGGGGAGGAGGAGGAGAAAATGGAGGGGAGGAGGGGGGATAGAGAGGAGGCAAACTCCATGGGGGTAAAAGCGTGCATATTGTGGAAGGGGCGCGGGGAGGAGGAGGAGGGTCGCTGGGAGAGGCTGAAGGAGGCAAGGAAGTGATCAGAATTAGAGCAGGGATCAAATTAGAGCAGGGGTCAGCAAGAGAGCAGTTTCGTGAGAAGATGAGGTCGAGGGAGTGACTGTCGGTATGGGTGGGGGAGCGGAAGGTGAGTCGACGTGAATGTTGAAGTCACCAAGAATGAGAGTGGGGGTGTCATCAGAGAGGAAGAAGGTGAGCCAGGATTCAAAGTTTGGTACAAAGAGAAGAGGGAACCGGGGGGGAGGGGGGTAGATGACAGCAATGGTACTACTAATGAGTGACTACTAATGGTAATTCTCAAAGTTTGGGGTAAAGATCACTGGTAGTCTATGATGCTGTGGTAAGTAGTTAGTCTTGAGTTAATTTACAGAACTACTGCAACTACAGCAAAAAAGGATTTGTTTTATGGTCTTAGATTGAAAGTTTGTGGGTTTTTTTATTTTGAGATGGGAGTGTTTCTTATTTTTCATATGTACAGGGTCAGCGCTACCATAGAGGCAGTGCAGGTGGTCACCTACGGCAGCAAGTTGAAGGGAGAGGCAAAAACTTCAGCTACCCCTACTGCCGATAAGCTCCGCAGTGGAATCGGGGGTGGGAGAGGGAGTCGAGGCTGCCTAACATGGCAAAAATCTTTTTGCTGGTGCGATATATGTGCAACAGTGAGCAACATAATAGTCCAAAAACTGATAGGTGCCCTAAGTGACATATTACAGGAAAATATTTATCTAAAAAGTGACATTCTAAGTAAAAGCATGCCAGGTGTTCTAGACCCTAACAACATCCAAATTTGTATTTTGTCTCCTTACTGCGTTGCTGGATCATCAGTTGACTCCTCTAGTCTGCATAGCTTGGCTCATTATTAGTTCATACAATTAATGAAAGGATTAAAATATCTATAATAATGCAGTCTTTAAGGGCACATAGAAACTTTACAACACTATAGTTACATGAGAATTGCATTTACTTGCTTTAAAGTTTATCCCAATAATTAGAAATGCAAATGTTTCCTAACGGGAATATCTCCCTACTGCCTGAGAAAGAACAGGATCACTGCTTCTGGTCTGGGGTTGAGGTAAGATATGGAATAGCAGAGCTAAGTCAAGGGGGAAATTTACCCTCTTCTCTTGCTGACCTTTAAACCTGGAATGTATAGTCAATAAAATAGATAATGATTTTCTGCTACATAAACTGCCTCTCAAAGTTTAAACAGTGTTAATTCTTCAAACAGTACCTATTTGGGTACCATCTTTTACTTGGGTTAAGGAGGCAACAGCAATGAGGAGGTCATCACAGTAGGAGTAGTGGTAGCTAGGGGTGTGCCCATGTAATTTTCATTTTTCATTTTTGTTATACAAAAATGTTGTTTTTGTTATTGTTATTAACGACAATATCATTTTCGTTTTCATTATTGTTGTTATTTTTGTTATCATTTTTGTTATTGGTATTGATAGCATTATCGGTATTGTTTTTATTATCGGTATCGATATTCATTATTGTTATCGATATCAGTACTGTTTCAAACAAAGATTTTATTTTTTTTGTATTGGTATCGTTATTGTTTCCCATGCACAACTAATATCTATCTAAATCTAAGGAAAACAGGGAAAGGGGAAAAGGAAAACTATCTATTATCTAATCAATAAGAAGAAGAACATAAGAACTTAAGAAGTGCCATACTGGGTCAGACCAATTGTCCATCTAGCCCAGCATCCTCTCCGTGACAGTGGCTAAACACAGTGGCTTGGGAGAAGCACCCAACAGGTCACAATGGGGGATCCATAGCATTCCCTGTTGTTTTCCCCCAGCTCCCGTCATGTTCCCTGATCCTGTCTGGCTAAAAGCTGCTAATGGACCTATCTTCCAGAAACTTGTCCAAACCTCTCTTAAACTCCACTATAGTACTGAACCTTACCACAGCCTCTGGCAGTAAATTCCACAAACCAGTTATGCGCTGAGTGAAAAAATGTTTTCTTTTATTTGTTTTAAACTTGCCACCCATGAGTTTCATGGAGTGTCCCCAAGTTCTAGTACCAGCTGAGAGGGTAACTAACTGCTCCTTGTTTATTAGTTCCACACCACTCATTATTTTATAGACCTCTATCATATCTCCTCTCAGTCGCCTCTTCTCCAAGCTGAAGAGCCCCAACCTACCAAGCCTCTCCTCACACAGCAGCCCTTCCATACCCTTTATCATTTTTGTTGCCCTTCTCTGTACCTTTTCAAGTTCACCTATGTCTTTTTTTGAGATGGGGTGACCAGAAATACACACAATATTCGAGGTGCGGTCGAACTATTGATTTGTATAGAGGCATTATGACATCCTCTGCATAATAATTTATTATTATTATTATTATTATTATTATTATTATTAATAATAATAATAATAATAATAATAATAATAATAATAATAATAATAATAATAATAATAATAAATTATTATGCAGAGGATGTCATAATGTCTCTATACAAATCAATAGTTCAACCGCACCTCGAATATTGTGTGTATTTCTGGTCACCCCATCTCACAAAAAAACATAGGTGAACTTGAAAAGGTACAGAGAAGGGCAACAAAATGATAAAGGGTATGGAAGGGCTGCTGTGTGAGGAGAGGCTTGGTAGGTTGGGGCTATAATAATAATAATAATAATAATAATAATTAATAATAATTAATAATAATTAATTTTTCAATTGCATGACCGCAGGTCATTGCAAAGGGAACAAAAACAGTACAACAAAAGAACTACTCAGTCAATTAGAGAATAACAATAGATAAAAATAGTAATAATAATAAAAGTAATAAATAAACGCTTATGAGCAAGCACCCTTGTCCTGCCTTTTTTAGGCGGCCAATAGGGTCATTTGTCGAGCTCCATATAGGGGAATGGAGCCAGGTGTGGGGCGAGAGAGACCGCAGCCTTTTTCCTGGTGGCGCAGGCAGCACTGCTACCAGGACGTGCTGGAGCATTCACGCCGGGCCGCTGCAAGGCTACCTCGGCGGCCCGGATGCATCTTCCCCAGCAACAGGCAGGCCAGCCAATCAGGAATGAGTGGGAGGGCCCCGCTTCTTGCAGGGTGCCTTTCTGCCCATTGATACTCTCGGCGCCATTCCTAACACTGTTTGAGTGCTGGAAGCCCACTCTGTTGTTGAACTCTGAGGTGGGTAGGCCTAAGGGGATCCCCTCTATTGCAAGTGAGGGGTTTTGTGAAGGTGGGCTGCAGGGATCAGGGTGAGCAGTCTGGTTTCAAGGCGGCGGAGCTCTAGGAATCCCCGGTCAGTTTCAGCTGGGGCTTTTCTCATCCCCGGTCAGTTTCAGCTGGGGCTTTTGCATCCCTGGTCAGTTTCAGCTGGGCATTTATCATCAGTGGGAACCGTGCCTCAGGGGCTCTCGGAGTGACAGAGCAGGCTCGGTGGTATCGCAGGAGTCTCCAGGGGCAGGGGGGACAACCCCCCTTTTGTGTAACTGATATTAGCAAGCCCCAGTCCAGCTGAATATTTGTGGGCCTAGTTGGGCTTGCCACAGAGGCTTCAGAAGGTTGTTGTCTTGGATTACAGGGACAAACCTCCTCCCCTCCCTTCCCCCTCCTCTTCTGCAACTGGTGAGGGGTTTGGTTTCCAGGGCCTCAAGAATATCGAGGGGGCCTTGAGAGGGTAGGGTGGGCCTTGCTGGGCACCGCGAGGCTCCACACGAGAGACCTCTTTGAGTGAAAAAGGCACACCCCACCCCACCCCACCCCCCAGGGTGGCAATTGAGGGTGGGGTCTTGAGCTGCTTTCAAAGGAGCCAGAGTGGAGTGCTCAGGCTCTGCCTGGGAGTTGTATACTTGAAGTTCCACAGGGGCAGCGGAGGGGTGCTTCCGAGCGGGATCGCAGGATGGGCCGCACGAAGGCCAAGAAGAATAAGAAGAATACGAGGCAGATGGATGAGGGGCGGCAGGAGGTGCAATTGACTGAGGAGGAGCAGGTAGGGGGGCAGAGGATTGCCGGGGCAATCTTGGAAGGTGGATCTGCTCCACTGGTGCTCAGAGCTATGCAGGATCGACTGGCTGGTTGCGAGTCTCTCATGAGAGGCATGGCAGGTGGGCAGGTGGGCACATTTGGTGGTCCTAGAGGAGTTGGAATAGGGGTAGGACCATCGGGCCTGGGGGGATGGCCATGTGGGGGCGATGGAAGAGTACAGTCCTCGGGAGCACCGATGGGTGTTCCGTTGCAGGGTGGTTTGGTGTTAGGCCCAACGGTGGGTTCATCATGGATTGTGTGTGTGGGGGGGGTGTCCACCCCACAGGGTCAAGCTTCAGGTTGCTATAATGGAGTGTCATCTCCAGGAGGTATGACCACGGGCAACCACATGGGACCTTCGTGGTTCTCAGGGGTAGGAAGGCCCTCAGCAATGGGGGGGGGGGGGCTTGTTCCAGTTACCATGGGGAAGGGGGGGTTCCAGCACCAGTTGCTGGGTGGCGTCACCCGGCAGGGAGGTGGGTTTCCCCATCAAGGGCCCGATGTGATGTCAGCTGTAGTGGGGGTGGCCTGCGGCCTGGTTCCCAGACTCGTCAGGATTTTGCGGGGTATGGGAGCACAGGTGGCCTCAACCCGGGTTTCCAGTTGCCAGGGGGCATGGGGCCTTTGGGTGTCTTCCCGCCAGTGTTTGGAGTGGGCAGTCTGTGGCCCAGGGGCAGCCGTGGGGGCTCTCGGCTGTTGGTGGTTTCTCTGCAGGTGGAGTTGTGCCTCAATGGGGGCAGGGAAGAGGACAGAGCAGCCAAGTGCAGTTGACGCCTGCCCCATCGCTTCAGGGAGGTGAAGTTACCCCACCTACGCGGTGGGGGAGACAAGCGGCTGGGCCTCCAGCCAGATATAGGAGTGACTCTCCGTCACCTCAGAGGGCCAGGAGAGGCAACAAAGCAGTGAATGAGCCCGCAGAGCCTGCGTCGGGGGCAAACCCTTCCTTGTTGCCGGAAGGCAGCTCGGAGGGGGGCGTCTCTCTCCCTTCTGTTGACAGGTTGGATAGCCAGGTGGCAGGGAGTTTGTTGGAGGACCAGGCAGTGGCAGGAGTGCAGGAGGCATTGCAAAGAATAGCATCTCTTGATAGGGGGCTCCAGGCCATGGCGCAAATGTATCAGCCCCAGCCGGTAGCAGCGAGCACATCACAGACAGGTATTTGGTCTTGGGGGTGGGGGGTGGAGTTATCGGGACTCAGGTCATGCCCAATGCGGGACCTGGGGCAGGGGGATCTGGATTCGGACCTCCATACCTGGGTATGGAGAGCCTAGGCCAGGCTGGGGGATCGGGAGTCTCTGGAGCCATGACAACCCCAGCAGTTGGAACAGGAACCGATCAGGCTGGAAGGAGTGTGTTGGACCCCCCCAACTTTGGTGGAATGGGGGGTGGTTTCCTGCCCCCGGGCAGCAGGGTCTCCCCCCAGCGGGCAGTAGTGGAGTGGGGCCGGCAGCTGGTCCTTATGGGAATCAGGCTTTGCAAGTGTGGGCTCGACCCCAGGCGGGGTGGGCGCGCGATGTACAGTGGGTTCAGCCTCCCCACCCATTGGGGGGATGGTACAGTGATGTATCCGCCCCATTGGGCGCTCATTTGTCACAGACAGCGAGGGAGAAAATATGGAAAGGGGCGTACTTGGATATTTTCTCCCTACTGTTTACTGATCTCTTTCCTGACCCATCAGAGAAGGAAAATGAGAAGGATAAGGAGAAATTTAAGCGGCCAAAGGTAGATCGCAACTGGGTCAACTGGACCCTGGCATTTGTGGTTTACCAGGGGGTCATAGCACAGGCCTACCCAGAAAGGGCTTATGCTATGATGAAGTATTCAGATATTATTCGGCATGCTTATGACGCAGGCCCCTCGGGGGCCTGGCTTAGGTACAATGAAGCATTTAGGCATAGGGCTGCTTATACACTGGGGCTTCGATGGGATGTGCATGCTATTGACTTATGGTTGGATAGCATGACCGGTATGGCTAGTGGGACAAGGAACGACACGGGGCATGTGTTAACGAAAGGGGGGGTGGCACCATCTAATGACCCCTTTCAGAGCAAGGGCAGGAAGGCCCAAAGTTCCATGGCACTGGTGTGCTATGAATTTGCTCGCAATGGGAGGTGTGGGATTACCTCATGCAGATACAGGCACGCATGCGGGGTTTGCAGAGGAAATCATGCTACTGCGGCCTGTTCAAGGACACGGCAGAGTGGGAGTAAGCCACGGGCTGGCTACACCCCTCCCCAGGGAAAGAGGGGCAGGCAGGAGGCCAAGGGGATAATGTGCCGAAGGGGCCCAACCCTGGTGAGGGTAGATAGGCTGGAGAGAGCATTGAGGGGGCACCCCAATAGAGCGGAGGTGTTGTATATAGTTAATGGTTTTCGTTATGGGTTTCGGATACCCGCAGGGAAGATGGACTCAGGTAAGATCCCCCACAATTTAAAGTCCATTGTGGGGAAGGAGCACATCCTCAAGGAGAAAGTTGATAAAGAAGTGAAGGAAGGCATGGTGGTAGGCCCCTTGTCTTCTCCCCCATTTGAGAACCTTATGGTTTCCCCACTGGGCCTTGTGCCTAAGAAGGCAGCTGGTGAATTTAAGATGATTCACCACCTGTCTTATCCCCCTGAAAGTCAGTGAACGATGCAATACTCGGTGACCTCACGTCAGTGCAAAATGTTCCCTTTGATGATGCCGAGCGAGCGGTGAAGGGAGCCGGGGAGGGAGCGCTTCTCGGGAAGTGCGATATTAAATCGACCTTCTGGTTGCTCCCGGTTCACCCCAACAGCTTTCATCTTTTGGGTTTCCATGTGGGTGGATGGTTCTATTTTGACCGTGCCATGCCCATGCGTTGCTCAATTTCCTGCTCTGCCTTCGAGCATTTTAGCTCGCTGGTAGAGTGGGTGGTAAAGCAGAAAGCATCCGGGTGTGAAGTCAGGAAATACTTGGATGATTTCCTGTTCATCGGCCATCCGGGGAAGTCTGAGTGTCATGATCTGATGAAAACATTTGGGAAAGTGGCGGATGACCTAGGCATTCCTTTGGCCCCGGAAAAAACGGAGGGGCCGGCAACGACCCTGACATATTTGGACATTGAGATGGACACAGTCCAGGGTGTATCACGTCTCCCCCAGACCAAGCTTGCATCGCTCAGGGAAAAGCTGGCGGCAGGTCTGGCAGTTTCAAAGATCATGGTGAGGGAATTGCAGTTGCTGGTAGGTAGGCTGAGCTTTGCGTGTCGGGTGGTTGCGCCCAGCAGAGCCTTCTTGTCAAGGCTTTATGGGAAGCTCAGAGGGGAATTGAAACCGCGTTATCACAAAAGGGTGACCCAGGAGATGAGGGAGGATTTGCAGACATGGGCAGAATTTTTGGAGGAATATAACGGGGCTAGTTTTTGGAGAGAGGACCTCTTTCTGGAAGTCGAGCTGCAGGTACATTCAGATGCGGCCAATGGGTACGGTTTTGGGGTCTTCTTTCGACAACGGTGGTGTGCAGCCCCATGGCCTCAGGAGTGGCAAGAGAGTGGGGTGTCACGGGATCTTACTTTTCTAGAACTTTTCCCGTTAGTGGTAGCGGTGTTGCTATGGGGAGAGGAGTTGGCGAATAGTGCAGTGATTTTCTAGTGTGACAACATGGCAGTTGTCCATGTGATCAACTCCATGTTGTCGCATTCCCCAAGGGTGATGAGGCTAGTTAGGGCATTTGTACGGGAGTGCATGCGGCACAATATTTGGTTTGTGGCCAAGCATGTACCGGGGGGTGAATAACAGCGCAGTTGATGCCCTTTCTTGCTTCCAGATGGAGCGATTTCGCTCCTTGGTCCCAGGAGCCAGAGCAACACCGGATTCCCCACCCCCCCACAGGCATTATGGAGCCTTGGATCCTAGAACTGTACAGGATTAGTCAAGGATCCCTGGCGGTGCAGATGTCGGCTTCCTATCAGAGGGCGTTCAAGGAGTTCGAGCAGTTTAGGTGTCAAAAAGGTTGGGCTTTGCAGCTCCCCATCCCTGAAGGGCAGATGTTGCAGTTTGCCATGGCTCTCAGGAGGGCTGTATCTGTGGTGGGAACCATCGCGGGGAAGCTTTCAGCGCTGGGATTTGTCAGTCACCTGGCGGGGCACACCCCGCCGGACCAAGGCTTCTTTGCCCGCAGAATGCTGCAAGGTTGGGCTAGGGAGACCCCTAGGGAGCCGCTACTAGGAAGCCCATTACTCCCGCGCTGTTGGTTAGGTTGTGTTTCGCTCTCCCTGACGTTTGTTTTAATGGTTTTGAGGTAGCTTTGTTTGGGGCCTTATTTAAACTGGCGTTCTTTGGGGCATTCTGTATTAGTGAGTTGGTGGTGGAATTGGCAAGGGATACCTCTGATCAGGCTTTGTCTGTCAATGATGTTCAGGTAAGGGGGAGTACGCTTTGGGTTCGACTGAGGCTGTCAAAAACTGATCAGCAGGGCAGAGGTCGAGTAGTTCACCTAAATCAGGCAGGGGCCCCTGAGCTCTGCCCAGTAGGGGCATATAGGGTATATATGGGGGTTCGGCCGTCAGTGGGAGGGCCTTTGTTTCAGCATATGAATGGGAGTTTAGTTACCCGTCAGCAATTTATGGGAGTGCTTCGTCGGGGTTTGGGTTATTTAGGATTACCATCATTAGATTACGGGTCCCATTCATTTAGGATCAGAGCAGCTTCTTTTGGAGTGCAGCCGGTTGCTCGGAACAACAAGTTAGAGATGTGGGGTGGTGGAAGTCCCAGGCTTACAAGTCGTACGTGTGCAGCTTCTCACAATAATGTGTTTGATATTATGCACTCAGGTCCCGGCCGGCATCACAGTAGACGCTCCATTTGGATTATCGGCCACAGCCTTGTACGATGGGCAGGGAAGGGAGCCACACAGTCCTCTTGGGGAAGCCAGCTGGGGATGTCTGCAAGAGCAGTAATTTGATGGATGGGATGCAGCGGAATGCGGTGGCACAAGCTGCTCCCCATCTGCAGTGTCAACACAAGAGGGACTACACCAGAGGTAGTGGTAATCCATTTGGGTGAAAACAATTTAACTGAGAGTACAGGTTTAGGTTTAATTGTTAAAGTTAAATCAGATGTTATGGAACTGGAATTTTTTTTACCCGTGGTGGTGGTAGTGTGGACGGATTGGGTGGTGCGATTGTGCTGGGACAAGGCTATCCACCCTGGAAAAGTGGATAAAGCTCGGCAAAAGGTGAACAGGAAGATCGGGAGATGGATTACCCTCCGGGGTGGTCACGAAGTGTCCCATGTTGGGGTCATGCAACTTTCGAGATGACGGGGTTCAGCTATCGTAAGTGGGGAATGACTGTTATTTGGCAACTTTGAAAGCCAAGTTGATAGAAGTTTTAGGTTAAGTTGGATTGTGCAGGGTGGGGGCCGAGTCCATCCACGGTAAATGGTGGCGGCCCCTTTGTGGCTGGGGTCCAGTGCTGTAGTAAGTTTGGAATCATATGTAGTAAAAGAGGCATCTCCCTAAGAGATGTGAGGGGAACACCTGGGGCATAGGCTATGCGAGGCCAGCCACAGGGTTAACCTCCCAAGGTGAGTTGCAGGCAAAGGCAGGAAGGGATATGAGCGGTCCCCATGCCAGCGGTAACTAAAATTCTTGATTCGGGTCCGGAGGGACCTCATCCCCTCTGGAGGCGGCCGTTAGCCAACGCCGGAGGGAAGATGTTTGAGTTAGTAAAAAGAGGGGTTATGGAGGGTACATCCAAGCCTCCCCTTGGTTGGGGTTGTTACGTACCCATTTATAGTAGTTAGCACTGGACCTGAATTGCCTGAGGGCAATTACCCCCACCATGCCTAATTCCAATTTGAATAAAGAGTGCGGCCTTTCAAACCCAACATGTTGTCCTTGCTTCATTTCGGATGCGCCGACAAACATAGCATATTAGAGTTAAAAAATTTAAAACACATAATATTAATCAACATGAGTACAAAATCAGGAAAAAAAAGTTACTCAGACTAAGCATTAAGTACCAGATGTCTAATAGGGGGCACCATGCACAGAAATCAAAACAAATTGTATCAACTAATTCAATGTTTGCAAAGTTTTAAGGCCAAAGTGGCCATATTTAACATGATACCATGCAAATTAGTGGCCAGACATGACTGAAGCAGCTGCAGTGAAGAGAAGTGAGGATGAGAGACCAACCAGGGGCCCAGATGGAGATTCCTTAAAAAGGAACTAAGTGGGCACTGGAATAATATGTGAAACAAATCCTCAACTTGACCTTGTTTACAGCAGCAAACTCTTTTATTGTACGGAGTGCCATTCCGCCTACCCGTTAATACATGAGAGGGAATACGATCAAAACGCAACAGCGTCCGAGCCCTTTGAAGATTCCGATCTTCAACTGAACTTAAATAGGGCTCACAACCAAAAGAGGGGAGCTAAAAGTTTATTCTTTATTGGAAGGGAACCTGACCCCAAACGCAGGAGATGGGCTGGGGTGCAGGTGGAACCCCCTAAGAGAACTCTCCCAAAATAATTCTGAAGGGGATAAAAAACAGCCAAAGCACCAAACCCCCATAATTCAGCCTCAAATAGAGCACTAGGCCTGGATTTGAGAGCAAAAACCTTTAAAGCAGGCATCACGGTCCACCCCCATGACAGTGCCAAAAGCTTAACAACCTAATAATTGCTTGTTTCATTTTTAATTTAGCAGCCATAACAGGAGATTTCCAGGTACCAGAAGAGTTATATAACAAGCCCAAATAACGGTAGGCTGACACCTGTTCTAACCCAATTCCATCAAGGGACCATTTACGGCGAGCGAGTGGTTTACCAGCAACAAGCACCTTAGATTTATCATAGTTAACAGAAAGTCTAGATTCCTTGCAAAACTCACCGACAGCCACTAGCATCCTATCTATACCTATGGCAGAGAGAGATAACAGGACCATGTCATCAGCATACAGAAGAATGGAGACAGGTCTCAGCCAGATCTTTGCCGGGTAGAAGAAATCACCTTCCAAAGCTGATATAATGCCATTAATAAAAAAGGTAAATAAAAAAGGAGCGAGGACACAGCCCTGCTTAACACCATTTGAGAGAGGAATGGGAGGAGAAAGACAGTTCCCAGCTGCTACTTTAACTCTGAGGGAAGTCTGATAATATAGGACATGAACCAGAGAAATCAGCCTTTGGTTGATATTTGTCTTAAACAGCCTGTCCCATAGACTATTCCTATCCACCAGATCGAAAGCAGATTTGAGGTCTAGGAAGATCACTATAAGCCGTCCCTTCCTGACTTTAATATATTTGTCCAGCAGATGCTTCAGCGTTAGACAGTGGTCCAGCATTGAGTAGCCCGCCCAGAACCCCGCCTTCTCTTCAGTAAAGAAGTTAGCAGCGGAGGCCCAGTCTTTCAGCTTATTTAGCAGAAATCTAGCATACATTTTAGCAACAACAGAAAGAAGACTTATCAGGCGGTAGTTCTGGGGGAGATTTATATCCCCCTTTTTAAAGATGGGCACAACAGTACTGACATTCCAACCAGCTGGAACCAGGCCACATTCATTAATGGCAGTAAATAATTTGGCAAGGATCGAAGACCACCAGTCGGGGTTCTCTTTAAATAAGTCCGCCAGAATGCCATCCATCCCGGGAGCTTTATGAGACTTAAGTTTACTTAGTAAAGAGCTGATATCTTCAGGTGAAACTGGGGGTCAGGAGTGGGTATCTCTAAATAAATCAGAGTCCAAAATAACCAGATCCAGCATTCTATTAAAAATACCTTTAAAATGAAAGTGCCATACAGATTCATGCCAGTGTTAACAGGCCCCAGGAAGCATGCCCAAATTTTGCCACACGAGAGCCTGGGCAGTGCAATATCTGAAAATCTGGGAGAACAAGCAGGAAATTGTCCATAAGCCAGGTTTCTTGGAGACAAATAATATCAAAATTCTGAAGAAAAGCCCGGACATCCTGGTTCTTAAGCCAGAACCAACCTGTGATATTCCAGGACAGGATACTCAGATTGAAGCCCCTTGCACACTGGGAGACCCCCTGTCAATCCTGAACTACCCCTGAAGAGCCACAAACATGTAGGCCCTCAGTGTCATCACCCATCCTGTCCGAAGCCAGGAGAGGTAAAGAGGATAAATTCCCACACTGGCTGCTACTCAAACTAGAAACCACCAGCCCATCACACACAACAGGCTGGGGCATAGCATAAGCCAAGGGACTCAGAGAAGGAACAATATCTGAAGGGAAGCAAGACACAGCCTCCGTGTCAATGCCATTAACCCCTTCAGCCAGACAAAGTGGAGTCCACAATGTCTGTAAATGATTACTGCTCAGATCCTGCAACTGACCCAGTGCCCCCAGCTTTAAAGAATTTTCCAGCCCTGAGGCAGGGGGAAGTGCGGCTTTAACAATAACCGGCAAGGCAGCACAGTTGGGGCGTCAGCTAGCGTCTCTTTCCAATAATGTATCCTGCAGCACAAACATCCTTTCCATGAAAAAGTCCTGATCCATAGGAGTTAGTTCATCATAGAAGTCGCCCAATTTGGTCTGATTTATCTTGAGAGAGGATGGGCTTAAACATGCTTCAAAAAACCTTATAGTGAGCTCAGCTTTGGGATAAAGAGGATTCTAAGGCACAGTGTTACTAGAAGCGTTAGGAGACACAGTTCTCACTTCAGAGGAGGTCAAATCGGCACTGAGAGAGGGAGTATCTAACTTGAGAGGGGGACAGCTAGATGCATCACCCTGAAAAATGGGACATGACTCCCGGGTCAGAGCTGGCAGGGAGGAGGGATGGACTGTACCAGAGGAAGGAATAGAATTAGCAGGAAATGTACCACCACCCAGCTCCATAGGGGAATGACTCAGATGCGAGTGGCCAGTAAAATCAAAAACCCTATCGATGGATATTCCCCAATGCAGCAAAGAGAGTCAGGAGTGGAACAGTCTGGATACCCATGTATGATCCCGAAAATACTTTAAAACTCATATAATTCATTGTCTCTTTAATAGATACAATCCTAACAATTTCATCAGGGCCAGCCATAACACCAGTTAAAAAGGAAAGATGATGGGCAGTCATGATTTTAGTAGCCCAGGATGGGATGGTTCCATTCCAAAGAGGGACGGGCAATCATATGAATGGCAGAATTGTCAATTAACATTATCCTATTGGGCGGGCGCTTATTACCCATGAGCAGATTTGTCCTAACATGGAATTCACCTCTCGCTTGGGTAGCAGCAGCCAAAGCTGCGGATTGTAGTGCCGGAGCTATTTGTAAGGAAGCCAAACCATCGAGGGGCACCCCTGCACTAAATGGAGCATTCAGATCAACAATGATATCCTGTAGTTGAGAATTAAAGCAGCCCAGCACCTCACCCCAGCTGGCTAAATTACCCTGTAATGAGGAGATCAGGTCAAGCAATAAAGACCCCCATTGATTGAGCTTTGCCACTAAAAAGGACAAGGGGGGAGAAAGCTGCCCTCCCACCAAAGAGGTGGGAGAAGCCGTTAGCAGGGCATGAGAGAGAGAGGCTCACAACCTGCGCCAACAGAAGTGGAGCCATTACCAGGATCCTTCTCTTCCAATACTGACCCCAGACAGGCAGATCAGTTTGTCAGCGGTAAACAGTAGGGCTGGCAGGGCACGTGACAAAGTCCACAATTCTTGCTTGTTTAAGACGTGGCTGTTCAGCAGAAGATGCAAGTGAGTTGGATTTCCTGCCCCTCTTTTTCTCCATAATAGAATCCCCCAAACCACAAAAAAACAAATACCCCACAAGAAGAGGGACAGTCCTTTCCTGAGCCTGGCCAGCGCCCAAGGCCGCGCACACAAGGGCATGCCCTTGCACATGCAGCCCTTAGGCGCGCGCCTCTGGTGCTGCCTCAGAGGGCTGGAAGCCTTTATCCCCCAAAATCTCTAGTCAGCACCACCCCTCAGCACTCTCGCAGGTGTAGGCAAGTGCCGCTAACATACCGCCCCAGCACGTCCAGTCCAGCTCTCCACGCTCTCCACGCTCTCCCTCTGGCAGCTGGAAGTCTTTATCCCACAAAATCTCTAGTCGACTCTGCCCCTCAGCACTCTCACAGGTGTAACCAAGCGCCGCTAACAGACCTCCCATGCATGTCTGGTCCAGCTCTTCCTGCCCTGAATCCCTTGTGCATGTGCCCTTAGGGAGCTAAGATGGCTACAGTCCACTTCTAAGGCCTTTCAGAGATCTGCTGTCACTGTGACTCAGTTCTGAAGAAGAAAGAAGAATGTGCAGGGTTCTCCACCTGGCCATTCAGAAGTGAGTTTAGCACTGCTCGGTGTTTACCTCTCCCATCCAGCTGTGGGGCTGGTGGCTGTTTGCTGTTCCCTGCCTCCATTTTGCATTCTGCAGAAAGTTGAGTGTGCTCTCTGCCTCCTCGGCCATGTTGCACTCAGCCTAATGATTTATTGGCTCAACTGATTGGTTGTAGCAAAAAAACCCCAAACATTATACATATATGCGGTCTACCGGGGGTGCCTTCTTGGAGGTCTCCCGTGTAAAACAGGGGGCCACAATGGAGAGGGCTTTCTCGGTGGTCATACCGTGATTGTGGAACTTCCTCCTGGAGGAAGCCCGTCTGTCCCCAAGTTTGTTGGCCTTCCACCGGGCCTGTAAGACTTGGCTGTTCTCCCAGACCTTCGGAGGAGGGGAGGGTGGGTTGGGATAATTAAAATGTAGTGGGGGGGTTTTAGATGGGTTTTTAAATGTTTTTTATTTATTGTGTTTTATTGTTGTTTTTACTGCTTTTATGACGTACGCCGTCCCGAGATGCCGTGGGCAAACTGGGCATGAGGGGGTGGCTAATAAATGTAAACAAACAAATAAATAATATAAAACCATACAAACAAAGAAAATCACAAGGTGGATGTCCCCTATTAAATATATAATGACAGTATCTAAAACCAAAGCCAGAGGCATTAAAACATCTGAGTTTACAAACAGCATGGGATACCCAATCCTGAGACTGTAGCAAATAAAAGTACTAGCAAAATAGAAAGACCCTTCTCTTGAAAAGTTAAAAACTTTCCCTACAGCACATTTGGATCTTTAACAATGGTTGATACCCCAGTTGCCGCCTAGCTATGGAGAAGTTTGAAAATGTCTATGAGTCAGGGCATGAGCAAAGTTTGCCATTTTCAGCATAACCTTTTTGCAAAGATTAGCTAACAGGTAAGTCAATTTTAATTGAAAATCCCAATATTATTTCCCAATCAAAAGGTCATTAAAATATTTAACTCTTACAATGGAAGTACGAGGGCATTTGAACAAATAATGATACAGGTCTTCCACGTGCAAATTGCAGTTACACAAACATTCTTGATAGAGGATTCCACTGTATCTACCCTCGAGAACCTTGGTTATCATCATCTGAAATAGTAAGAAAGTTAAAGACCTCCAAATCATAAAATTTGTTATACTTGACAGATAATATTCATACTGGAATACTGTCTTAAATTTTCCATAATCGGGGGCCACCCGGAACCCATGGATACACAACGTATCTGTCTGAATGTGAACATCTTTAAGGTGTTCTATAAAGATCACCTTAGCCCATAATTTCTGATGTACTTGAAAAAAGGCAGGGGAGAAACCTAAAGATGCCAGTAGTTTAAATAACTGAGATTTCCAAATCTTGGGGCTGTTGAAATGAGCTTGTTCCGTCCAGCAAAAATAAGGGATTCTATGTCTGTCCATAGTCAAGATCCTCTGCCAATAAGAAGAAAAACTTATTTTTGCACTCACTGCAAGGGGAAAGAAACCCATCTCTGTTCTTAAGAAGTAGGCAGAGGTGCCTAAAGGGACCCCCAAAATTCTCCGCAGTAACTTGTTTAAGACCGGTTCCAAAAGAGCCAGGTCTGCACATCCCCACAGCTCAGAGCCATAAATAATCTAGGAGACCAGCTTGGCATCAACTAATTTCAGTGCTGGCCTAACAAATCTACCACCAGCAGAATGCCAAAACCTAATAATAGCATTTTTTAATTGACACACTTTTAGCTTCACTGATGACAGGTGTTTCTCCCATGTACCCTTCACTGAAAAGGTTAATCCCAAATTCTTATAGGATAACACCTATTCATTGGGCACTGAGTCCAAAGCCTACTGGAATGTATTTCTTTCAAGCAAAAACCAGGATTTTCATCTTATTATAATTTATGTTAAGATTATTATTCTTTCTGAAATAAGATCCTAAGGCTGATAAAGCAAGCCTCATACCAGGTTCAGCCACCAAAAGCAGGGCCATTTCATCGGCATATAGGAGGAGTAACTAACCAATTATCTATATAACTATTCCAATCTAATCTATATGCCTATAATATATAGCTATATGTAATCTACTATATAATCTACTATACATTATATAGTAGCTATACTATCTACTATATAATGTACGGGGGGGATGGGGGGAGAAGGGCAGGGAAAGGTAGAAGGTAAAATGTAGGGTATGAGGAAGGAAAGGTATTGGTGGTAATACAATGAGGGCTAGGGAGGATTTTTTGTATGCAAGCGCCACAGTTCTGTAAACACAACCTGACAAGCAGAACTCTCACAGAACGGAGAGAAAAGGCCTGGCCCTCTCATTATAAAGGGTTGCCGTGCTTTCCCCCAGAGCTCCTCTGATTGGTTGTGATTGCTCAGTGCCTGCTGCCTCTCACAGAGTGCCATGAGACTGCTGGGGCCTGCTTGTGCTGTTTATTGGCTAGCGATACATACATCAGATACTGCTGAGCTGCACTCCCTTCAAACACAAGCACAGTTCAAGAGTTCAGCCCTGTTTAGAGCTCTGAGATGTCTGCTCCCTCCTCCCCCCTCCACATTTCCCCTCCAAAGCACAGCACTAATACTGATAACAAAATTGTCATTTTAATTTCTCATTGTCGTTTTTGTTGTCGTTACTGTTATCGGTATTCTCAGTTGTTTTTGGTATTCTTGGTTGTTTTTGTTATCAATGCCGTTATTCTAGGTTGTCGTTTTCGTTATTGCAATAACAAAAACAAAAATGAGAATGTTTGTTATCGTTATTGTAATAACGAAAACAATATGCACACCCCACTGGTGGCTTCAAAACAAGCAAAAATCAAGGATCTGGAGGCATTCTCAGGCCTCCCAGCATATCCTAGACCCCTGACCATGCTGGGAGACCACAGAATGAGTTCCACCTCCATATCACTGCCTGCTTTGTTTCTATTGCCACTGTGATCACCTCCCAGTTGCTACCACTCCCTCTCCTGCCCTCCTTCATCAGCCCTGGTGTAGGATATGTTTATTTTAGATCTCCAGATTGATAGATTTTTTCCCCATAAGGATTCCAGAAACTTAATCTCCCTCCCAACCCAGAGATAACCAAGTCTCAAAATTTCTAGATCTACATGGTAAGATTTAGCCAGGTAATCTGGGGAAGAAAATCCATTTACTACCTGCCAGGCAGAGCTGGGGGAAAAAATGGATTTTGTATTCACGAATATTATTCTCATTTTTGGATGGCTGTGTGAGTATGGGAATGATATGCACAACTGAAACATACTTTCATATTCCTCTTTCTCAGTTTTTGTGCTGTTTAGCTTTTTGGTTATTTGATTGTTTGGATAACAACTGAACAACCAAATATCTAAAAAACTGAAAAACTGTATCACACACCTTTCAACAATCCTTGATTTTCTACCTCTGATTTCACACCTCTTTTGTTATCTGTTCTGCAGCAGTCCTGGAAATCTTTTGGAAAGTCCTAGATTGGAAAGGGAGGAGAGCAATTAGCAAACCATCAGTGGAAACAATTAAATGAGTTGCATTGGATTCTCCAGCCTGAAAGAGCCAGACCAGCTAAACAGTTTACCCCAGGCTAGTTCAGAGCAGCCCCTCTTATAGGAAAGAGAAGGGAGTCTGTATTTTTCTCTCTGACACATTCTTCTCTGAGTCTTCTCCATTAAGGAAGAAAAATAGTTTTTTTCTGAGAGGCAATGGTCTTTGGAATTTTTTTAAAAATTTGTTTTTTAAAAAAACTCCATTTGGGGCACTGTAGAGCTATGATTTCAAAATGTTTTTTTTTCTTGAAAAAAAACCCCAGCTGGCTAGCAGCACGATCCTGCTATCTGCCTGTACAGGGAAAAGCTCCATATGCAGCTAGTTCTGAGGCAATGGGGGATGCAGCATACCATCCAGATCCAGTTCCTGTGCCATCCAGGGGCCCGATGGAGGGGATGAGGCAACAGGAGGAGCAGTGGGAAGGGGGTCAAGCAGGGTTGTCCTGACCCCATAAGCTGCTGCACGCTGGCATGGCCAGCCTTCGAACCAAACCCAGAGTACTCACCATACATCACGGGAGCCCTGGACAGTCCCCTGTGGGACCCTGCCCCTCCCGTACCTCTTAATGTGCTGCATTGTTGGGGTGGGAGCTGAGTCCCCTGGGGTCTGTCCAGGCCTTCCATGATGGATTGTGAGTGCTGTGTAAGGATGTGTGAACGCGGTTCGGAAGTTTGGAGTTCGGACCGAACTCGAATAGTTCGGTTGACTGAACCGAACTTTCGAACTGAACTTGAATTCGACCTAACTGTTCTGTTGAATCTGAACCAGTTTGGAAGGCCAAAAAACCCGGGTTTGAATGTACGAACTCAGTTCGGAAGTTCGGAATTTGACCGAACTCGAATAGTTTGGTCGACCGAACTGAACTTTCGAACCGAACTCAATTTTTGAACCAAAACGAATTTCCGAACTCGGTTCTGTTTGCACATCCCTAGTGCTGTGGGCCCTGTTCAGGGGCTGTCTGGGCCAGCGTACAGTGGCTCCTGTATCTCCGTGGGACTGTTGCCTGTTGCCGCATGGCTACATGGGACTTACTCCTGCTCCAAGCAGGAGTAAGTCTGCACTGGGATGTCAGGTCGTCTTGCCACAGGGGAGCTGATGGGCTTTCTCACTGTGTGGTACTCTGGTGGGGTTCGCCCAGCTCCGGTGGGGCATGCCCAAGGGGTAGGTAACCGTTTCCATGGGCTGTGTCCCCTTCCCTACTGCCAGCCCGGGGGGCGTGGCCACCACTCCATCAGAGGGTGTGTGGCCATCAGACTGGTGCTTGCACACCCCTGCTCCCAGCTCCTCAGCCCTACCACTAGCGGAAGGCCCTTTGCGCGGGTGGTAGTGTTCACCTGGATCATGCTCTAGGAGTTCAAACCTGGCCCTTGTAAAATTTCATTTTTAAAATAATTACCAAAAAAATCATGACCAGTCTCTCTGTTAGTTAGTGGGCTGTTGCTAATATTTTTCAATGAAAAAATCCTCACAGCATCTGACCTATTAAAGAATCCACACAGGAGGAATAGCTGGAGTAGGTGAAAAGCTATCTTGTCAGAAGGAGGGATGTGCCAACTAAAGGTGTGCAGTAGACATCATTCATTTTCATATTAGTTTTCATTTTCATTTACACCCCCCCCACCCCCCGTTTCATTTTTGGGGGAGTTTCGTAAAGAAAATTTTCATTGTTGGTATTTATGTTTTATTTATTTAGAATAAATATAAAAAATATCCATGCAACATCCTTTTTTGTCTTAATTATTAAAAAAAAACATTTTAAATCACTGCACATGAAACAAAATGGATGAAAGCAAGCAACAATCGCTTCTTATTAATCTGTTTTCGTAACATTAGTCACAAAAATGAATGGGGCTTCATTCGTTTTCATAACTGATTAAAATGACTTGAATTGTACACCCTTGGGTCAACTATAAAGCTCACTGGGCATGGAAGTATAGATGAGGGAAGCTAAGTAGTAGGGGAAGTGCTGGGATAGAGCTTGAACATAAAAACTGGCAGGGAAAGGGTTTAAGTCTGGTTTATGCATGCAATTGTTGTATGAATATAAAAGTCCTTTCACTTTCTATGATTCCTTTCTTTTCCTTTGTTTTTAAGTGGGGTTTTTAACCCAATCTCATAATTTAATAGACTACTCTGAATTTGCATATTTATTAATTTTATGCAAGTTATATCCCATGTTTTGAGAGTCACTGTCCCTCATTTCAGGGTTGAAGAACTGAGAGGTACGCTGAACTAAAATAATTGAAATGGATTACCCTTCTATTACTCTTTGAGTAAACATCATGATGTGTTTAATCTCTGGACTGATATTAAAAGTTAAACAGGTTAGTTATTTTAATTTTACCAGCCCTGGCTCTATGTCCAATGTTAACATCAGGGTTGTCCAGCTTCTTGGCACAATGGATCAGAGTACCTCATGGATATTTACTGGCAGGCCCAATTGCACAAAAATCTCTCATCGTGAAGTCAGCCTGCATTTTTTTCTTTAATCCAGGGGGAGTAAAACCCTGCTCAGACTTATTAATAATAATAATAATAGCTTTATTATGTGTAGCCACATGGCCATTACATATTACAATCAATCACGATCAATCAAATCGCCATCAAGGGGCCAACAAAAGGAATAGAATACATAGCAAATACAAAATCTCTAACATATCACATATCTACGACCCCCCCCCCCCAATGACATCTTATACCTCCAGAACAACCAAATTACAATTTGGACCGAATGGCATCACATCTAGTGGCAAAAATAGCCACCCGCTTGGTCCTTTCAAGGACCTGGTCCCCCAACAAAAAAATTAGTTGCCTAGTTTCGGACCAATCTGTTCCCATACCTATATCATCCCACAGCCTCACACGCAATTGGGCGTACAGGGGGCACTTCAACAAATAGTGGTTGAGGTTCTCCACCTCCTTCCCACAAGGGCAAATCCGCTCCTCATATGGAATCCCCAGGAATCTCCCTAGGAGAACTGCTGTTTTGACTGTTTGGAACCTGAGTGTGCCAAATCTGAACTTCAGGTCCGGTTTCATCCAAGAATACAAATAGGGAGCTCCAGACTGGGGGGGCAGAATATGTTGATAGAATGGTGCTGACTGAGAATTGGATGCCAGAGCCCTAAGGCACTGCCTATCCATATCCTTTATTCGCATCTTCAGAGTCTCTCTAACCTGTCTACTGGTCGCATACTGAAAGTGGGGTTCAGAGAATCCCAGCCGTGACAACCGACTGGTCACCTCAAGATACCATGGGTCCCCCCCCACTTTTTCTGTGACCTTCTCCACCCATGTACGCTCCAACAGAGAGCCCTCGGGCGCATCGCGTAATTTCGCCCAGAAGGACAGGAGTCTGATGTCAATCAAAGCTGCCAAGGAAGGGCACCCTAGCTCAGTCAAAACCATGGCCGAGCTTATAGCTTGCGGGCATCTTAGGATCTTCCTCCAACACTGAGTAATTACAGGTTGGAGTTGCCGTGTTGCTTCCACCTCGGTACCCCATACGTGAGATCCATATAGCAGTCGTGACAGGACCTTAGCCTCCAAAATTCGGCGCAACACCAAAGCAGACGGTTGGCCATGGGCATAGGAAAAATGTGTGATAGCCCCTATCTCTGGGCTTACCACTTCCTTGGCCATCCGCACCTGCAATTTCCATGAGCAAGAATCTGCCAGCCTGACGCCCAGATATCGAAAACCTCGCACCTGTTCTATCCGATGTCCTCGTATGGACCAACTATATTTCCTATATCGACCACCTACCACCATAATTTTAGTTTTATCATAATTTATTTTCAGATGTTTTAAACGACATCTATTCTGGAACTCAAGTAAAGCTCTACCAAGCCCCACCCGAAAAAGGGCGACCAGGGCAGTGTCGTCTGTGTACATCAGTAGGAAGACTTTCCGTCCCCCAATGGACGGCGGGTGGTACCTCGCAACCTCCTTATGCTCGGTGATCAATGAATTTACATAAATGTTAAAGAGTAAAGGGGCCAGCAGGCACCCCTGCCTGACCCCCCTAAAGGTTTGGATAGAATCTGTAAATCTTCCCCCCGGGGGCATCATAACTCGGAGACAGGTCTCTGTATATAGCATTCTTATTAAGGCGATCAGATGCGGGTCAGCCTTTAAACCGTCCAGCACTGTCCACAGTTCAGACCTGCAGACAGTGTCGAACGCTGCTGATAAATCTACGAAGGCTATGAATATTTTCTGTTTTCGCCTCCTATATTTAGACATTAGATGATGTAGTACAAAGATCTGTTCTCCGGTTGAACGATTTGCCCTGAATCCCGCCTGCTCCTCTGCCACTATGTTGCGCAGATCGCACCATTCCCGTAGGCGGTGCAAAAGGAGGGCAGCATAGACCTTAGCTGTTACACAGAGCAAGGTAATAGGCCTGTAGTTATTGGGGTTAGATTTGTTTCCTTTCTTGAAAATGGGGACCACCGTCCCCATTTTCCACATCTCCGGGATAGTAATAGTGCTGTTGACTAGAGTAAACAGGTTTGCCAGGGCGCCCAAGCCCCAGTCCGGGAGGGCCTTCAAAAATTCGCCGGGTACAAAATCCGGTCCAACCGCTTTCCCCCTTTTAAGAGCATTTACTACTGAGAAAACCTCCTGTGGGAGAATAGGATCCCACTGGGGCAGATCTTTATCTCGAGGCGGGGTCTCATCCTTCTCTTGATCAACTAATGCAAATAAAGCTGAAAAATGAGAAGTCCAGGCTAAAGGAGGCATAACTGCCTCTCTTGTCAATCCACTGTGGGCTTTAGACCTATTAACCAATTCCCAGAACTGTTTCCCATCTTTCCTTTCCACAGCTTCCTGAAGCGCTACCCATCGTGAATGAAAATAATTCCCTTTCTTAGTTCTCAAAATTGCCTTGTAGTAAATTCTCAGCTCTCTATACCTCAAGTATAATTGCTTATTCCTATTCCAATGGAGTCTCCGGGCTAACTGTCTAAGAGACGTTCTTATCACCCGGCAATCCCCGTCCCACCACCCCGTTATCCCCTTAAAAGTGGATACTTTCCTGGGATCTTGTGTCCTTGTTACTAGAGGACATAATTGTTCCACTAATAATTCCCAGATTTCTATAGCCTCTCCAACAGAGGTAGCGGATTGCAAGTTCTTAAGCTGTGTCTGAATGTCCGTATCCAACAGGAATTTAGCAACACTATCGGCTACAAGAGGGGTCCACCTACGTACCCCCTTTAATTGGTCCGCCTGCTTCCCACCGGGATCTCCCAGTTGGTTTATCCCTTTACTGTGTTCTAATACAGCAAAGAGGAAGCCCACCTGGATGGGGAAATGGTCGCTCTGGTGTTGAGTCCCTACTAATAAATGATCTACAAATTGGGCCAGCCCTTGAGAAACAATAGCGTAGTCGATAACACTACTGCCAAACGGGCCCACAAACGTTAGATTGCCCTGCTCATCTCCCCTGGTATTGCCATTAAGGATTAATAAAGCCCACTCCAAAACCATCCTATATAAGCCCAAGCCTGCTGTATTAGTATTCCTATCCTGCGATACCCTCTCCCAGTTGCAATCGTTCATAAAGTAAGACTCTTCCCCGAAGCCCAGTCTGTCATAAATTTCCACACTTGACGCTCCCACCCGAGCATTTAGGTCTCCCACCATCACTATCTCATCCTCCGGAAAATTCTGCAAGTGGGCCTCCAGCTCCTCCCCTAGCATCTGCCACAGGGATTGTCTCAACCCCCCAGGGGGGTTATAAACATTAATCAAAAGTATACCCCCCAAAAGCCCAGGTACCAAAATGCGAATAGCTAATGCATTGTAGGGTAGAGACTTCCACCCCAATTCCTGTGCCATAAGGGAATCACTAAGCATGGTAATAAGGCCTCCTGAAGGACGTCCTCTACCTCCTGTGGGTACTGCAGGGATAGTCCATAAAGTGTATCCCTGTGAGCTAGGGGGGTTCTGAACGCACCAAGATTCCTGGAGACAAATTATATCAAATTGTGCCAGATATGTACAAACCTCCTTATCTTTCGCCTTGGAGAGCCATCCTGCCACATTCCAGGAGACTAGCCGAAGGTTAACATTCTCCTCCCTCCCCTTCAGTCAGTCTATCTGGACCCCATCCCTTAATTTGCTAAGTGTAGTAGGGGGGTCCACTTTGGAAACTAATATGGACCCTCCCATGTCCTCAGGGGCCATCCTATCTTCAAGGGAGGGCATACTAGATTGTAAGTTGCCCTCTTCTAGGATGTCCGAACTGGACAATAATGCGATTGGGGCTAAATGCAGTTTCTCTGGAGTAGAGGTGGAAATTGCTATTTTAGAGACCTCCAGAGGATCTTTAGATTGGCCACAGATTGAAAGAAGCTGGACTTTCAATGAGGGCGGGGATCTTCCCCGGGCTCCAAAGCTTTTTTGGTTGATTTCCTGCCTCCTTAACATTACATCTCGATCGCGCACTCGGATCATCTGCCTATGCAGCTGGGAGAAAGAACTCAGTATATCCTGTTGTTGCAAGGGCAGACTAGTGGAGTCCCGGGGGGCTTTAAGGGCCCTACCTTCTGGAGACAGTGTTTCCTTAATCGTTGACCTCTGAATTACCTCCAATTCCATGGCCACCTGGTCTCGTGGGGCTGACAATTCCACCCCCACTTGAGTAGCCTTGAGGATTTCCATCGATGGAGTACCCTCTAGTTGTCGCTTTTCCACCATGCTCAAGGACTCCCTTTTTTGGGGATTACAGTTTTTCCCCAATATATCTGGGCTAATGTACACATTTGCTAGACCAACACCCCATTGGGACAGCTTGTCTTCTGCCCCAATGATAGTTTCCACCCATTGGTTGTGGTTGAAATGAGCCACTACCGATCTTTGGGTATTTGAAATTCTTAACAAGTCTACCTGTAAGATGTCTTTGCTTGTTATCGGGATATGAATAAGTGACCTTAGGTGGTCAGCTATTTCCCAAGTAGAGCTCCACAAAGGGAAGAACCCATTCGGTAAAGGTCTAATGTTGAAACAAATGGAGCACCCTGTTTTCTGATAGGGTGCCATCTTAAACTGTCCCCCTGAGTCCCTTAGATCGATCATAAGTGGGGGCTCCTTCTGAATCACCAGCGGGGGGCACAAGGCACCCTTCCATTTACTACTAGGCAATAGGGCCCTACAGGATGAAGATTTGTCCTCCCCCTTATTTTCCTGCGCTTTCCCCCTATCTCCCAGAAAAACCCTGGGTCGGGGCTGTGACGGCCCTCTATTTGGAGCATGAGGGGCTGAAACTAAACCAGATGCAACACAAGAATCTCCTATTGATAGCCCCCTCTGAACAACATCAATAAGGTTATCCAATTTCTGCTCCAACGTATTAATGCGGCCAAAAGTACACTGGGTGGTCTGTGCAGTTAAAGTGCAATGTCTTGCCAAAAGATCAGCAGTAGACAGAAGGCAAGAGTCCTGCAAATGATCTCCATGGCATGTAGGTATATCCTCAGTGCCCCCATTGCAGTAGTCCGTGTTCAGAGCCCCTTCTGCTACAGGACAGAAGACTCTATGATCTTTAAACTGGCTCTGAACAATACCCCCTTCCTCCCCTACGCAGCCCATTGGTAGCTGTGGTGAGGATATCACTGAGCTATTGGCCAAAATGCTATATCGATTGGCCATAGCATAGAAGCTGTCCATTTTCCTCTGTTTCTGCGGAGGGGACTGTGGCCTTATGAGAGGAGGACCCCTCTTATTTTTAGGGGGCATATTTTCACCTTCCCACGAGCCCCAGCCACTCGTGCCTGCTACACCCTCCAAAGGGAACAAATGGTTACTCAGCAGACACACAGTCTCCCCTTACCCCTCGCCCCTTCAGGGCCAGGAGGCAATTAGTCACAAGACACAAAAACCCAGACTCTAGTCTTGATGCATGGGGAACCAGCGTTTCTGCTCCGGATCTCGCCGAAGGGCTCGCCAAAGGGCGCCCTTGTACACGCAGCCCTTCAGCACGCAGCCAAGGTGTGCGCCGATGGCGCTGCCGTAGAGATGACCGGGACCTTTATTCCTTTGCCGGGCTCAGACTCCGCCCCCGGCTCGGCTCGGCTCCCTGGACACAGCTGACAGGTAAGCGCCCCCTCGCAGCGGCTGCAAACTCCCCGCACCAACCACCCAGACTTATTAACATGCGCCATGTGAGGTAAACATGCAGTATTTGGAGATGTTTTTGTGTGATGCCATTCTGAGAATTTAGATTTTATTAAATATCAATATTTAAAAAAATAAAATTAGGTTTTTAAGGCTGCGGGCTCAAGAGAATTATACTGTGGACCTATGGAATACCACTTGGAAAGCCCTGACAAGTGATAAATGGGGGCAATGGAGCATGTTAGGATTGAGGAATAAAATATCTCATAAGAGACATGGAAAAAAAACCAGGCAGAACAGAAAGCTATGGTGGACTATGGCCTTGCCCCCAACCTCAGAGGAAATTGGGGACAGCACTGTACTTATAAATCTAGGCAGCAGGTGATTGGTGCCATTCTCTTCCTCTCTCTCAGGCCAGTGGTGGCCAAAGGTGAGGACCACTGCACAGAAAGGGTGTCCAAAGGCAGTGTGAGTGGCTGTAGCCAGATGAGGGGATGTCAGTGACATGGAACTTGAGAAGGTCCTAGCTAAATTTGCAAAATGACTAGATGCAAATGATCGGCTGTTAGAGATGTGCTGGAGGGAAAATTTTCATTTTTGTTTTCATTTGGTTTAGGTTTGATTTTTTTGTTCTATTTTGTTGTTTGTTTTTATTTCATTATGGTCAATATTTCATTCTCCATTCATTTCAATGGGCATTCATTTGCATGGATTCAGTTTGTCAAAATAACAGTTTTAAGTTGTCTCTCTGATACTTTCCCATTCCCAAACTATGGTCGTGAACCGTTAGATGTCCCATTCATTAGGTCACTCCCTCTGAGGGCACAGAGTCTGGTGTCTCTGGGAAGGAGCAGTAGTGAGCAGGCATTCTCATTGATGGCTCTAATTCTTAAGTGACTGCCATCTGTTAGAGAAATGGCAGCGGGTGGCAGAAGAGGCAGCAGGTGCTGGGTGCGCAGAAGAGCACCAGGCTCTGGACACTCACTTTTCATGGCACCCTGGAATACCTGTCACCAGGGGTTTCTTTGTGACAGGTAATGGGATGGGAACACCAACATTTTGGCAATCCTATCACAAGGAGTTAGAGGGCAGTCATGGCTTTAAAAATCAGGAGTTCCTGCCTGCAGACAGGTGAAACTTGCATTTCAGAGGATGGGAGAGTAAGAAAAAAAACAAACCCTGTCTAGTTTGGGGTTCAACAGAGGATATCTCTCTCATGAAAGCAGGCAGCAGTGTGCGGGGAGGAGGAGGAGGCCGCTGCCCCTGGACCTTTGGTGGTGATGGCCGCCGCCGGCTCCTTGGATGAGGAGCAAGTGGTGGGCACAGGAGGTGCTGCCAGGTTTGTACATTTTTTTTTTACTTTGAGGACAAGAAAGGCTCTCTCTATTAGAGTGAGCTCACTGGGGTGTGTGGGTGGTGGGCATCAGTCAGGCACAATCAGTGGGCATCAGCGGGTAGCAGCAGATGTCTGCCACAGAGAGAGAGGGTACTGTAGTGTGGGGGGCTCCTCCAGCAGTCAGGAATGAGCACAAGCATCACCCCCACCCAAACATGTGCCAGGCTATCAAGGGTCTCCACTCTCCAGTTGCCATCCCATTCCCTACGCACCCCCAAATAAGGGCAGGATTTGCATGTGCCAGTCAGGGCCATTCTAGTTGCAATCCCTATGATCCCCTAGCACCCCAAAGAGGGCAGGATTTGCATGTGCCAGCAAGGGTACTTCAAGTTGCCATAAGTACTAGCACCCCAAGGAGGGCAGGATTTGCACGTGCCAGCCAGGGAATTTTTAGCTGCAATCCCTAGCACCCCAAGGAGGAGAGGATTTGCACATGCCAGCAAGGGTACTTCAAGTTGCCATCGCTACTAGCACCCGAAGGAGGGTAGGATTTGCACGTGCCAGCCAGGGCCTTTCTAGTTGCAATCCCTAGCACCCCAAGGAGGGCAGGATTTGCACGTGCCAGCCAGGGCCTTTCTAGTTGCAATCCCTAGCACCCCAAGGAGGGCAGGATTTGCACGTGCTAGCAAGGGTATTTCAAGTTGCCATCACTACTAGCACCCAAAGAAGGGCAGGATTTGCACGTGGCAGCAAGGGTCTCATCCCTACGCAGCACCCAAAGAAGGGCAAGATTTGCATGTGCCAGCCAGGGTCTCTCCATTTGCTATCCCATTCCCTAGCATCCCCTAGCACCCCAAGGAGGGCAGGATTTGCATGTGCCAGCCAGGGTCACATCTCCCATTGCCATCCCTAGCACCCCAAGGAAGGAGGACTAGAGGCATCATCATATATGCATGATATTACTTTGGTGTTCTTAATGTGTTGCCATTTCAGAGAGGAATCAGATGCCGACCCCAGCACTGGTGCCAGGACAAGGACGATCCCTAGGTGGAGGTCACCAATGACACCCACGGACATTCAGTGGAGAAGGTCGGATGTCTAGAGGTTTTATGAGAAGGGCGATGGAATCGTCATATGCAAGGTAAGGCATGGGGACTGGAACAACAGGGAATGGATTGTCATATGATCTGTTAGGAACGGAAGCCCCCTGCAGAGAGAGATTGGCCACCCAGTCAACCCACTTGTGAAGACAGAATGCAGGCAGGGCTTGACAGACCATTGGTCTAAAAAAGTATGGCACTTACTATGTTCCTATATTTTTATGCTCTTTTAGATCTGCCAGAAAAGATTCAGGCTGCAGTGTGAGGAGACCACATCGGGGCTCATTGCCCATATTGAAAAGCGGCATGGCAGGAGAGTGAGGTGGCAGGAGGACTCTGGTGTGGCCGTAGAGCCTCAGCAACAGCGCCAAAAGAAGGGGGGGAAGGCAACCCAAAAACAACGGCATGTAAGCCCTTCCCCCTCCTCCAGCCCTGATGTGGAGTTCCCTGGGCCCCGGGAGTCTGCTGCAGCCAAGGCCTTTCAGGTCAAAGTTGAGAGGCCTGGCCACCAAATGAAGGGCATACGCTGCCTGGAGAACCACCTGATGGAAGAGTTCCAGGCGCTCAAGGTGGAGAAAAAGTAGGTGGAGGCGTACACCCAGTACGTCTCCACCAAGATGGAACACCTGGAACTGTACCACCAGGTGGTCTCCAGGTGGCATCGGGATGTGGAAGGGGTCATAGAGTTTTCCGTTTCCCATGGCTACGAGATTGAAGAGGACCGGGTGGCCGCCCCTCAGTCCTGTGCTGTGCCCCAACACCTTCTGCCTTTCCCCCAAGTCCTGGGGGACAAGCCCAGAGACTAATAGTTTCCTTTATAAGGTTCCTTTAAATGTTTGGTTTGGGTTTTATAATGTTGTTGTAGTTTTGTTGTTGTTGTTGTTTAAATAGTTTTTATAAAAGTTGTTATATTTGTTGTTACAAGCTTAATTTGACCTATCCAATCTTTTATTCCTATGCACTGAAGTTCTGGAGGGCAGGTGGCAGAATCTCATACAGATTGTTGATCCCTTCCAGCAGCACCTGCCACCTCATGAAGTGTAGTTATTAACACAAAGATGTGCTGTGCTAGCAGCAGGGTCTCAACTTGCAGACAGACCACCAGGAGGGGCAGGGTGTGCCAGAGAGACTGTGTGGGTGTGCCAGAGAGAAAGAGAGACAGGCTCTTTGGCAGAGGGCGGTGGGTCCTGGTGGTTAGACAGTGGATTGCTGGTTTCCAGGGTACAGAACCCTTTGCACAGACAGCATTGTTATGGGCCCAGTGGATGGGGGCCATTGGCAGCAGCAGGTTGCCAGGATACAGAATCCTTTGCACAGACAGCATATAGGCCTGGGGTGCATTGGCACTAGCAGCATCAGACAGTGGGTTGGCAGGGTGCAGAACCCTTGGCACAGACAGCATATAGGTCTGGTCTGGTCTGGGGGCCATTGGGTACAGAACCCTTGGCACAGACAGCATATAGGCCTGGGGCCATTGGCACTAGCAGCAGAAGGCAGTGGGTTGCCAGGGTACAGAACCCTTGGCACAGACAGCATATAGGCTTGGCACAGACAGCATATAGGCTTGGGGGCCATTGGCACTATCAGCAGTAGACATTGGTAGGCAGTCAGGTGGCGTGGCATGACCAGCAGTCAGGCAGACTGAGGCAGGATTCGAGCTTTGCAACCTGGGTGTCAGGCAGGCAGCATGGCATGAGAGGCAGTAGGGCAGGTTGGCTTCAGCAGGCTTTGATCTAGGCAACCTGGGTGGGCAGACAGGCACCTTGGCATGGGAGGCAGGAAGGCAGACTGAGGCATGCTTTGAGCTTGGCGGCAAGCTGGGCGGGCAGACAGGCAGTGTGACATGAGAAGCAGTAGAGCCAGCAGGCTGGGACATTGGCAGCAGGGCACTCAGATAGGCTAGCACAGACTGGGAAGCACGCAAGAGAGCCAGTCAGCATCACATAGATGGGCCGAGTTCATGTAGACATAGGCCGGATTGCAGGCTTACAGTTTGTTTCCCAATGCCACCCTGCGTCATGAAGTCAGGTCAATCAGATAAGGCGGCTGAGGCCATCTAGTATGAGAGAGAGAGAGAGAGAGAGAGAGGCAGGGTGGGTTCCAGGCATTGGGAGAGGGAGCTTTCTGAAACACCTGCTGTCAGGAACAGTGACTAGCTCAAAAGGTGTTGGGAAGGAGGGAGGCCAATGAGTTTTGTTTCTTGCTGCACCCGCCTCACTGCAAGCCCCATTGGCTCGATGCAGCCTAGCCTGTGGCCAATTGCAGACTGCGAAGTCTGAGGCAAAATGGGATGGTGATTGGGCAGGCTGGCTGCTACTCCAAGCCTCTCCACCCCTGGTGCCCAGAAGTCTGCTCCTCAGCTGACTCCCCCTCCCTGTCATGTTTTGCCTTCCTGTGACACCTTTTTGCAACTCAAACTCAACCAAATGCAATCCAAACTGACTGACTTGTTCGGTCATTTTGGCATTCGGTATAGAGTTTGGTTCGGTGGGTTTGGGTTCGGTTGTCCGAACAGGCCAAGTTTGGGCTGAACTCCGAACTTCCGAACCGTGTTCGTCCATCCCTAGTAATTTTAATCCTTGCAAAACACCAAGCAAAGTGCTATAGGAAGAAATAAGAAATGCATGTTAAATTTATAATGTAGAACTTGAATTCTTGAAACTTCTTGCTTAGAGATAGATTTCCTTGGTTTTGGAAAAGCAGAAAAAACCAAATATAATCAGATTTAATTAAGATCAGTCTCTCTCTCTTTCTCGCAGGCAGGAGCATAAAGTGGGCACCTGGGTCATTCTCTCTCTCTTTCTTGTTCTGATGGGTATGATCAGCAAGTGAGCACCTCTCTCTCACACACAGAGTCATTGTCTAGCAGTGGCATCCCAGAAACAGTGGGGCCTTCACCTTTCAGAGGGTACCCCAGGGGGAAGACTTCATTAGGTTGGAGTCTAAAGAAATTGGTGGGTGGCAGGCAGGTGGAGCATCAGGCAAGCAGAGATATGGTCTGGAAGTGGCAGCCCAGAAATGGTGGCCACTTCAACTTGCAAAGCATACCTCAGAGGGGCAAATTAGGTTTGAGAAAGAGAAACTGGTGGTTGTCAGGAAAGTGGAGCAGCAGAAAGGCAGAGGTGTGGTCTGGCAGTGGCACCCCAGAAATGGTGGGCACTTCAAATTGCAGAGAGTACCCCATGGAGGCATATTAGGTTAGGAGAGAGAGAAAGAGAGAGGGGGAAAAACTGGCATGGAGAAGCCAGCATTTGTTCAGGAGGAGTTAAGAGCTTTGACAGAGGGAATGCTGACAGGGGCAGCAATGTCCACCCTGGACTTGGCAACGTGCCAATCACCCCAAATCACAGGAAAGCTCAGTGAACCCCAACAGTGGAAGCTTCAACTTGAGGGAGGCAAGCTTTTCCACCAATACAGGGGCCATCCGTGAACGATCTGGAGTAAGCATGTCCCCTGCCACTGAGAACACCCATTCAATAAGCACGTTGCTTGGTGGGCACAAAGGCAGTCCTACTGTCACTCTAGCCAGGGCCTGCCACACCTGGCCTTTGGGTGCCCAGTAAAGGAGAGGATTCTCAAGATAGTGCAGAGATTGTGGCCTATAACTCTCTCTTTCCCATGGGGTATGAGTCGATCTTCCTGCGGACACCACCCCAATGGTCTGTGCCTGCAGTGCCTGCCCTGGGGTTGTCCATTGGGTGAGACACCTGTTGCTGCTCCGGCTGGCAGTGCTTCTGGGGGACCTTGCCAGTTCCTGTACACTACCACTTCCCCTGTCATCAGTGCCCTGCTTCTTCCTTGTGCACCTCTCTGTTTTCTGATCCCTCTCTAGATGTCTGTGCTTCATATGGGGAAAGGTTCCATAGAGGGCTGCCATTAGGAGTGACAAAAGCCACACCATTCATTTTAGTTTTCATTTCTGTTTACAAAACCCCTGTTGTTTTGGGGAGTTTCAGGGGGTCTTGTAAACAACCCATTCGTTTCCAGTTTTCCCCATTCATTTTATTTTAAATAATTTTTTAAAACACTAATGGTGCCATTTTGGAAAAGGGTGTGCATGCGCAGAGCGATCCGGTCGCCATTTTCCACATGCACACTAAACACCCACCCACCTCTTCTCTGATGGACATTCCTTGGTTTGGAAGGGGAAGAAAGCCTATTTAACCCCTTAAAACCCCATCCATAACTTCCCTCCTCAATCAGCCACACAGCAATATGATGCAATAACAATTATTTTACTAAGTGGGTATTATTAACCTGGGAGCATAGAAAGGAATAAGGGAGGTAGAGTAGAGCTAGAGTACTAGTTGTTACTGGCATCACCAACTCCATGGCCTTAATCCAGGTGCCAAAGAAACTGTTCCTATTACCCTAACTATCTAGCTACATATGGAGTAGGGAGTACTCGCAGTTCATGGGAAGGCACCCCTCCCAGGTCTTTTGTCACATGTAAAAGCGACCTCATTCCTGAGATCAGGCAAAAATTGTCTAACTGGCTTCTCTTTGAAACAGGGTTGTTCCACGCTCACTGGCCACTTCTACACATGACAAAAATGACTTTTAAGTGCTCTGGATAATACCGTACTGCCCTATTCCCTGACCCCTCTTCCCTGGCCCGGGCTGCCCTCTGCCCCTCCTTCCTGCACTTGGCTGAGGTTTTTCTGAGCCCTGAGTAGCAGGCCAATTCCTTGACCATTTAGAACTCAGAAAAACAAGGCAGAATAGCCATACTCGGTGAAATCCATGAAAATCCAAGCCCTGAGTTTCAGCCCTAATGTGAAGCAGTGCCCACTTGTGCCCTGTCACATCGTGGTGGCCCACCACCATTGCTATCTTTCTCACCTGCCACCAGTGAGCTGGGAGGAAGAGGTACACATGCTGTGTACTCATGCTGCTCCATATAGCACATATGAAGTGCACAGTGGACCACTCTATCCTTGCCAGCTGCTCCTGTACCTGTTCCCTGAGTCCCCGGTACATAGATGGCACCACCCGCCAACTAAAGGTGGTGCACTTGGGCACTTTGAAATGGGGTGCAACCACTTCCATCAGCCCTTTGAATCCCACAATTTCCATTAGGAAGCAGGGCAGGTTTTCAAGGACAATCATTTCACACTGCCTGATAAAAAGAATGCATTGGATGCTGCCTGTCCAGTGACTTCTGCTCCCCCCACCCCAGCTCATCCATGTTTGCCTGCCACTTCTGTTCATGGGGCTGAGTCTGGGGGAGGGGGGGCTGTCCTCACTGCTTGCCTTTGTCCTTTTCTTGGCCCACGGAATGGGATTCAGGAGAGGAGGAACTGCTTCTATCTTTGGGAAACCCGCTGGATCCCACTCTGTCTGCCTGTCCTGCCAGAATTTTCACTCTATTGTAGGTTTGAAGGTGGGACTTCATTACCATATTGCTCAGGTGCACTACATCCTTCACATGCTTCATTGAAACCCATTGAGGAGATTGTCTCCTGCTTGTCTTCACTCTGCTGGAAGTGCTCCTATGGACTACTGGACTTTCGAGGTGCTGCTTGCACCTTGTTGATGGGGACTGCTGATGCTTCCTATAAGGGGTTAGAAAGGGAATGAAGAGGAGAAGTACATGGAAGAGTAAGGGTGCCTTCCAGACTCCCCTCAGTCACAACAACATCCTCTATGAAAGGGGAATGGGGGCCCAGGTTGCCGATGCCATGGGAGACCTGTGGATCAGGGGACTCAGCTCTGTTGCTGCCTCCAAGAGATGAAGGATAATCAGAAGGCTGCTAGGAGTACTTTACATGGGGAAGATGCGGCCAAACTCCCACCCATGGGTGCCCGATCTGCTGTTTCTTGGGGAAGCCTGCTGCACAACATCAGTGTAATTGGTCCTACTGGCACTAGGTAAACCTTCACCCTCAAGAAGAGTACATGTCACCCCCCTCCTGCCATTCCTGCAGGTAGTGCAGAATGTGGCGTCCCATATGTTATGGGGTAGGGTCGTCATGAGCACATTACACCAGTGCTCTGAGCGTCACACTGGCTGCCTATTGTCTTCCAGGCCTGATTCAAGGTGTTAACCTATAAAGCCCTATATGGCCTTGGTCCAACTGACCTACAGGATTGCCTCACTCTGGAGTGACCCCTGCGGTCAGCTGGAAGCGCCCTCCTTGAGGTCCGCCGTGTGGTCCGGTGGGCCACTATGGAGAGGGCATTCTCTGTGGCCTCACCTCGGCTGGGGAATTCCCTCCCAGAAGAGGCCCGGATGACCCCAGACCTCCCTTCCTTCAACTGTATGACTAAGACCTGGCTGTTCCACCGGGCTTTTGGCAAGGGAGATGGGGTTTAGGGTTGAGCGTTGTCGGTTAAGGAAGGAGGAGGAAGATCGATTGTTTTGCTTTCTCTTTTATTGTGGTGTTTTAACTGTTGTTTTATTTTTATTTTTTTTGGAAGCCACCCCAAGCTACCTGGAGCAGGAGGGGTGGGGTAATAACATTTGTTAAATAAATAAAATAATAAATGAATTCCCTCCAGTGGCATCAGTAGTGGACTCTGGGACACCTCCACAATCAGGGGAGCAACCTCCTCTCCCAGTAAACTCTGATTCTTGCATAAGCAAGCTGTTCTAACCAGCTTGGGGTGGGGGGGGAAGACTTCCAAATCCTCATTCCCCATTCCCCCATCCGTGGACTAAGGATGCTCTTTGTGTCCCTGTCTTGGGCACTCCAGTGCCTTGCAATCATGAACACTTCATCCTGATCAGGAGGATTTATGCACTGTAGATACAGTCAAAATATCAATCACATGACAGACAAACAAAAAGAAATCTAATGTCCTAAATCTATATAATCTCTGTATAATCTCACTAAATTTAAGGAAATCTATAGTAAGTAAGTAAAGTAATTTTATTGTAGCCCCATGACCATATCAATAACACACACAAACATAAACATCAACTTCAAAAGTATAAGATTCCCATTGGGAAATTTATATAAATCTACTGTAAATATATATGAACCATTAAGACTTTCATTTTAAGACTTTAAAATATTGAAAGAATGAATTCAAAAGAATTGCCTTCACCTAGAGACCTGTTCCTTATGGGCAGCTTCCTAGGGGTTGACGGGCTTTATCCTGCCCCAATCAAATAAAGGAGGAATGCACAAGGTGGGCCACACTACAGCAGCCGGCAAGCAAGCCAGGTGAATCAGTTGCTATGGCAACCGTCCTTTGGTGTGAAAGGCAGATTCCATCTCTTGGCATCTGCAGGTGCCATTTTGTGCTCCTGGGGTTCAGAAGCAGTTGGCCACAGGACAGGATAGAAGCCGTATGCAAGAAATGACACTGTGGGCCTAGGCTAGTTGCCCTTTATGGGGGCTCGGAAGGATTTTTTTCTACCCAGCCGGGATTGGCCATTTGGTTTGATAGTTTTTGCCTTCCTCACAGTGCATTGAATTAATTGGCAAATAGCCAAGTTGAGTCAGGATGATTGTTTAGAAATTGTTGCTCTCTTTTCACAGGGGTGAAGGGAATTTTCCATAATGTTATTATGCCCATAACAGTTAATCGAAGACATATCCTTAAGAGATGAGACTGAGGGGTGAAGCAAGAACAGGGGCAGCCAGGTTTCTTCTAAGGCACAGGAGGGAGGGGTCAGCAATCCAAAAAAAAACAGGGGTGGTCCCAAGTGGGCCATTGCCTCCTCTCTTGATTCAGGTCATTAAAAGGATATAATGTCTTCTCACCCAGCAGGGCAGCTGGAGTAAGAGTGAACTAGGAGGACAGTTAAGTAGAGCTAAGGGTGGCATTGAGTGAACATCAGGTCCCCAAGTTAGTGTTGGCATAGTTTAGCTGGAACTTTGAGGGATTAGCCCTTCCCCTTTCATTTGTATGATTTGAATAAAGAGTGCTGCTTGTCTTCTTTCATGGTGTGGGACAATGAATGGATTTTGGTGTAACGAGCAAGAATGGCCACCAGCAGCTCTCATGTATTCTAGTGGGGAAGGTAATTACTGGATTTAAATCGTAACCCAGAATATGGCTATGTATGGTACTTGGTGCGTTGACCATTTTGTAATGTAGAAACCTGAGACTATTTTGAGACTCTTGTGTGGTTATCTATAAACATTACATTCCTGAGATAAAGGGTTGCTTATAAAAGGGTGCTTATCCCAGGTTTAGATTAACTTAATCAGCAGAGATGCTGATTCTGTCCCTTCTTGTAAGAAGTTATTTTATAGAATCTGACAGAGTTTTCTGTTAAGAGAACTCTGATGATTCTGATGTATATTTTACTATACTTTATAAAATTAGGTGGCTACTGTATTTTATAATTATAGTTAACTGATTATATTTTAAGCTACCTTTCTTTATTTCTTATTTCTTTGTTTCTTTTGCGATGGTATACTATGTTATATTTTATTATAGCTGATACTTTTTAACTACATGTGAATGATACAACAGCAAGGTAAAAGAAAGTAGGAAGGAATAAAAAAACAACACAGAGACAAACTGGAAAAAATGAGTGGGGTTTTTGGGGAGTATATTTCAAAACAGAGGAGGAATAGAATCTGAAAAATGCTCTTAGGCAGAAGCTAGCAGTAGACAAAGCAGTTAGAGCTTCACCCAGGGATATGTGGTATTTTGGTTAATCAGTTTACCACTGTGGTATTATTAGAGCGCGGAAACACTCTAGTATTTAAGGTGTGTTGCACGCTACATTATAAAGCCTTAACTTTCTATTTTTTCTAAAACTGACATCATCAAAGTTAGGATAGTAGAATTTTTGTGGCGTATCACTGGGGTAAACGGTTCATGCTGTGATAATTTTAGCTGAATCTTTGGAAATAAAGCTGAGATATTGCAGTTTGAATACTGAACTTTCAAGCCTGATTTTTCATTTAGTCTGACTGTCTTGATCTGCAGGGTAGAGGGGTTGAGTGTTGGTGGGGAGGAGGAATTACCCTTTTAAAACATTAAAGGAGTCTGCCAGAGGGTGTCTTTCGGGTTTTATTTGTAAATCTAATTAGTATTTTTAAAGATATGGGGTTTTGAAAAACCCCGTGTTAGCCTATGGTGAGCGACGGGGCTGCTTTGAAGAGGAGTGCTGCTCGCTGCCTCTTCTGATGTCTTTCCCTTCCCTTTGGGCAATTGTGCCTGGGAGTTCTGGGGTGCCAGAGAGGACAACTGTAAGGGAGCAAAGGCAGGGGGCACTCTGGGTGGAAGGACACGGGTGGGGGGAATTAAGAGAGGAGGCAATGGCCCACTCGGGACCGCACCTGTTCTTGGATGGATGACTCACCCCTGGACCTTAGAAGAAACCTGACAAGGGAGCTAGGTCCGGGGAGCACTTTGGGTGTGGGGAAGGCAAGGGAGTGAGGGCAGGGGGTGTTTTGAGGGCAGCAAGGGAAGGGGAACACTTTGGGTGGGGGGTAAGCTAACAAGGGCAGGGAATTTCTTGGGTGTGTGGGAAAGATAGTGTGATCAGCGGGCACTTTGGCTATGGGGGCAAGGGAGCAAGGTTAGGGGGCTTTGGGTGGGTGGGCACAAGAGTGTGAGGTCAGGGGGTGCTTTGGGTGTGGGGGGCAAGGGATTTGGGATGGAGGGGCACTTTGGGTGTTGGTGGAACCAGGGTAGAGGGGCACTTTGGGTGTGGGGGGCAAGGGAGCAAGGGCAATGGGGTGCTTTAGGTGGGGGCAAGGGGACAGGGGGCACTTTGGGTATGAGGGGGCAAGGGAGAAAGGGCAGGGGGTGCTTTGAATGTGAGGGGGCAAGGGAGCAAGGGCAGGGGGCACTGAGTTTGGGAGAGAAAGGAGAGAGGGCAGGAGACTCTTTGTCTGGGGGGCAATAGAGCAAGAGTGCTTTGGGTGTGGTGGACAAGGGAGCATAGCAAGGGGTTCATTGATTGTGGGAGAGGCAAGGGAGTGAGGAAAGGAGGTGCTTTGGGTGTGGTGGGGCAAGGGAGCAAGTGATGGTGGGTGCTTTGGGTGTGGGGGAGACAAGGGAGCAAGGGCGGGGAGGCAAGGGAGTGAGGGTAGTGTGCACTTTGAGTGTGGGGGGGAAGGGAAATTGGGCCTGAGGGTGGTTTGAGGGGGCAAAGGAGCGAGGGCATGGGGGTGCTTTGTGTAGGGGTCAAGGGATCAAGGGCAGGGGTCAAGGGATCTAGGGCAGGGGGGGCTCTTTGGGTGTGGGGTGCAAGGGAAAGGGGGCACTTTGGTTGGTGGGGTAAGGGAGTGAGTAGGGATGTGCAAACAGAGTTCGGGGGTTCAGTGTTTGGCCTGAACTCGGGGTGTTTGGCCCTTTCGTGAACACCCCAAACCTAAACTGCCCCCCCCACCTGAACCGGCCAAACAAAGTTTGGGTTTTGAACCAGTTTGGGCAGGGGACAGGGAGGAACCCAGTTTTCCCTCCCCCCTACAGGCTGCACAGGTGGAACGGGTGCCGTGGCTCACCCCCCCACCCCCCGCCCAGTCTGGTAATTAAAAAAAAATATATATTAAAGAAAACCCAACCCAGGGATCAACCTACCTGGTGGGTCTGGGGCTCTGGACCCAGGTCCGGTGGTGGCAGCGGCAGCAGTGGCGGGTCCAGGTCTGGCGGTGCTCCAGAGCATTTCAGGCCTCCTCTAGGCCTTCCGGGAACTATAGGAGGGCTTCTGACCCCTCCCTCAGTTCCCAGAAGGCCAAAAGAGGCCTGACGCTCTCTGGAGTGCTTTCGAAGCCGGACCCACTGCTGCCACTGGACCCGGGGCCAGAGCCCCAGCACCACTAAGTAGGTCGAACCCTGGGGTGGGTTGTTTTTTTAAATGGGCTGAACATCGAACCCCCTGGTGTTCGCACAACCACAGGAGTGAGGGCAGGGGTGCACTTTGTATTTATCAAAAAACTTGGATATTCCATAGTTAAAAAATCCTCCAGAGCTGAGGCTTTTGCAAAATCCATTCATAAGCATGAAATTGCAAGCTAAGGCTCCCACCTTAACTTCTGTGCCATGGTAGCAGTAAAGGAAACTTTGATGCTACAGGAATAAAGGAGTAAAAATGAGAACAGCATATCTCTAGGAGGGGGGGCACCTTGTCCTGCAACATCAAATAATAAAAACTCCTCACAAGATATATGCCATAAATTGCAACCTGTGTCTGCTGCTGTGGGGAGTGGGGCTGGTGTGATTGGAGAAGCTTACTGCCACTCTGCTCTTCCCTCCCTCTTTCCAGGTAATAACATCCAGGGCAGGGCCCTTTTGGAGTCAGCCCTTGGGCAACACCCAAAGGGTGTCAGCCATTGGCTGGGCTGGGGTGCCGAGGGGCCCCTCTGATCGACAGACACCACACCTATTATTGTGTGGCCTATCTTTGCTGCTGCTGCTTCTGCCCTGCCAATATCACTGCTGCCACTGCTGTTGCTGGACCCGCTGTTGGACCCATTGTTCACTGCTACCATTATTTTGTATTGCAGTCAGCGTGTGGCCCTTAGCGGGACTTGGGGAAATAGGGGTGGACAGCTTTTATCTTGTTTTTAACTTGTGGTTTGAAGAGGTTCTGGGGGGGAAGAGGTGGGTGTGGATTGAGGGCGGGGGGCCTGGGGAGTGGGTTAGGATGGATAGGGTCCACCCCACTGGTGAGAGGAGGGGAGGTGGCCCCTGGGGAGGGTTGGGGGGACTCCCTGTGAAAAGAGGAGTCCCGGGGAGGGGATTCTTTGTGAGAGGAGGAATCCTGGGGTGTGGGGAGATAGGGAGGAAAGATGGGGAGGAGAGGTGTATGTAAGGCAGGGGTTTGGGGGGACTCTGGAGGATCCTGGGTGAGCAGTCCAGGGAAAGGATTCAGGATGTTGTGGATGGGGAGGGGAGGAGCAACCATAGGGGTGGTTGGGGCATGGACGGTATGGTCCTAGGGTACAGGTGACTCGTACTCCCAGGGGACCGAGGTTCCTGGTGGAAGTTAAGAGAGACCACCCACCCCCACTGAGGGTGAGGGAGGATCAGGGTCTAAGGTCTGCCTGTAAAGGGCTGCTGCTGTTAAATGCAAGGTCCATAGTGAATAAGACCCCAGTAATTCGAGATCTGATTTTGGATGGGGCAGCGGACCTTGCATATATCACAGAAACCCGGCTGGATGAGGAGGCAGGTCCAGTTTTAGCAGACCTCGTTCCGGCTGGGTATGCCATGCAGCACCAGCCCTGCACAGGGGGTCAGGGTGTGTGTTTGTGTAGCCATTGTTTTTAGAGAGGAATGGCCTGTTAGGAGATATCCAGTTAGGGAGATTCCAGGTACCGAGGCCCTCCATGTGGTGTTTGATTTGGCTGGGGTCAATCTCGGGGTGCTGCTGGTATACCAGGCCCCTTCCTGTCTGGCAGCATCCCTTGCCAATCTAGAAGAGCTGGCCTCGGAGGTGGCACTGAACTCCTGCAGGACTTTGGTCGTGGGGGACATCAATGCCCATGCCAACGTCATCCTTGTAGGAGCGAAGCGAGAGTTCATGGCCTCCATGGCAACCATGGACTTGTCCCAGGTGGTCAACTGCCCGACCCATGTGGGGGGGTACATCCTTGACCTGGTCTTCTTCTCTGGCCTTGAGGCGGGTGATCCATTAGTGCCGGATGTGAGGGTCATGCCCTTGTCATGGACGGATCATTATCTCCTACAGGCCAGCCTCTCAGTGCACCACTGCCAGAAGGGGATTGAACCAGTTAGGTTGGTCCACCCTTGGAGGTTGATGGAACCACAGTGGTTCCAGGAGGCTCTGAGGGAATTAACCTTAGACCATGACAGTCACTCTGTCGATGAGCTGGTTCAGTATTGGAACATCTTAATCGAGGAGGCCATTGACAGAGTGGCTCCGAGATGTCCCCTGCCTCTGTCTCATCATCACAGGGCCCCTTGGTTTACTGGGGTGGTGTGATGTATGAAACAGATAGGCAGGAGACTAGAGCGATGCTGGCGTCGGACTCACTCTGAATCTGACCGACTTCTCCATTTGCGGTCCTATGTTGAGGCTGTGAGGACAGCAAAGAAAGAGTTCTTTGCTGCCCCCATAGCATCTGCAAAGTCGCGTCCAGCAGAACTGTTCCAGGTGGTGCGGGGTCTGGTCAGTCCGGCCTCCCTCTGCCTGGATGGGGACTTGTCCCAGGCCCGCTGTGAGAAGTTTGCCACCTACTTTGCAGACAAGATCACTCAGATCCAGAGTAAATTCGACACCATGTTGGAGGCAGTGCATGAGGAGCATGAGGTTATGGAGGCATCGTCTAGTTTACCTTCTTGGGATGAGTTTCAGGAAGTGACGCCAGCCGATATGGTGAATGTCCTGGGGTCTGTTAGAGCCAACAGTTGCGAATTAGATCCATGCCCATCCTGGTTGGTGAAAGTCTCCAGGGAGACTTTGGGGACAGTGCTGGCGAGGGTAGTTAACATGTCCCTTCAGCAGGGGAGGTTGTCATCCAGTCATAAGCAGGCTGTGGTGTGCCCCCTGCTAAAGAAGTCATCCTTGGATGTGGACGCACTTGTCAGCTACCGACCCGTCTCTAATATTCCCTTTTTAGGGAAGATTATTGAACGGGCGGAGGTGATACAGCTCCAGGTGCATCTGGACAACATTGGTTTCCTTGACCCTTTTCAGCCTGGGTTCCGTCCCGGCTATGGTACTGAGACAGTGTTGGTGGCCTTGGTGGATGATCTCCGCCAGGAGATTGATGCAGGAATTCAACATTTCTGATCCTGCTAGATCTCTTGGCCAATTTTGATACAGTGGACCATAGGCTGCTGCTGAGATGGCTGAAAGACCTGGGGGGTCTGGGCAGGACTGTCCTTGGATGGTTCCACTCATTTCTCTTGGGGAAAAGTCAGCGGGTGGTGCTGGGGGCTGAAATATCAAGCCCCCAGGCCTTGACCTGTGGCATTACGCAGGGTTCGATCCTGTCTCCGCTATTATTTAATGTGTATATGCAGCCCTTGGTGGGACATGTTGAGAGGGTTCGGGGTGCATTGTCACCAATATGCTGATGATACTCAGCTGTATCTCTCATTTTCAACTGACCCTGGTCATGCTGTCTCATTACTTTCCCAATGTTTGGCGGCCGTGGTGGATTGGACTGAAGCTCAATCCTGACAAGACGGAGGTGATGGTGGTGGGCAGGGTGAGGGAGGTTTGAATTCCTTTTGGGGGGGCGGGTTCTGCCCTCCCATAGCCCAGCAGGTTCGGAGTCCAGGGGTGCTTTTGGACGTGGGTCTCCACCTGGATCGACAGATGGAGGCGTTGGTTAAAGCTGCATTTCACCAGTTGTATCTGGTGTGGAGGCTGCATCCATACATTTCCGGGACCGACTTGGCCACTCTCATCCATGCCTTCATCACCTTGAGGCTAGACTATGGCAACATGCTCTACGTGGGGCTTCCCTTGATACTGGTTCAGAGGCTGCAGCTAGTGAAGAATGCGGTTGCCTGTCTCCTTACAGAGACAGGTCGGTGGGAGCACATAACGCCTGTGCTCCAAACTCTGCACTGGCTGCCTATAGCATACTGAGCCAGATTCAAGATGTTAGTGCTGATGCAAAAAGCCCTGCATGGTCTTGGCCCCTCATACCTCAGGGACCGCCTCACCCTCTGTGCCTCCAATTGATCCCTCCAGTCCACTGGGGGCACCTTTCTAGAGGTCCCCCGGGTAAAACTGGGGGCCACAATGGAGAGGGCATTCTTGGTGGCAGGGCCTCAACTTTGGAACTCCCTCCTGGAGGAAGCCTGCCTGGCCCCAGGTCTGCTGGCTTTTTGCAGAGCCTGCAAGACCTGACTGTTTTCCCAGGCCTTTGGAGAGGGGGGTGGGAGGTTCATATAGCTCAACCTCATCCAATGCCCTACAGCTGCCAGACACCAGATAAACACCTAGACTATCAGGCTAGGGTTAGATGAAAAGGAGAGGTATAGTTGGGTGTCATACTGATAACACCATACATCAAACCCCTATATGACCTCCCCCAGTGGTTGCATGTACACATTGAAAAAGAGAGGGGACAGAATAGAACCTTGCAGAACTCCACACAAGAGGCCCTGGGGAGATGAAGAATAGTTCCTCAGGACCACTCGCTGGGTCCTTTCAGACAGGAAGGAGAAGAACTATCCAAGAACAATTCTACCCAACCCTGCCCAGTCCTGCAAGTGGGTAACCAACATCTCATGATCATCTGAGTCCAAATCAGCCATCAGCTCTCACAGGATCAGTAAGGTAGAACAGCCCTGATCCCACTCATGGCAGAGGTTGTCAACCAAGGTCACAAGCACAGTCTCAGTGCCATAACCCAGACAAAAGCAAGACTGCAAGGGATCAAGAAAACTTGTGTGGTCCAAATGCTCCTGAAGCTGCTGAGCCACCATCCGTTCAATAACCTTCCCTAAGGGAAGGTTAAATACAGGCCAATAACTGGTGAGGAAGTCAACATCAAACAATGGCTTCTTGAGCAAAGGTCCAGAGTCTCCAGAGGAGCCTGGATGAGATTCTCAGGGTGGGGTGGGGATGGTGGCCCTCCGGGCAGGAAGATCTCCAGTGAGGCACTTGACCTGGCACAGAAGCTAAACGTGGGTGGCACAGAAGCTGGATGTTCTCTGTGGTGGGGGACATTTGCTCCCCACACAACCTGAGACTGGTCTCCAAGTTGGTGGAGCAGTTGCTCTTTTTGAAGGTGAACCTTCCGCTGCTGGGATTCATGAAACTGCCCCTGGACAAGGAGTGATGGTGCAGTGGCACACGTCATCCCATGCCACGGGCAGTCGGGACGGGGCTCCTCCTCCTCAATCGGGGCTACGGATACTGCTCCTATGCTGCTGAGGTTTTGTCCCTCCCTCCCAATGCCTGTCACCCACCCTGCCTCTCTCCCACTCTCTCATACTAGATGGCCTCGACTACCTAATCTGACAGACCTCATGACAGAGGGTCGCATTGGGAAACAAACTGTAAGCCTGTGAGCCAGCCTATGGTTAAACAAACTCAGCCCGCCTATCTGACACTGACTGGCTCTCGCTCTCTCGCGCTGCACACTCTTTGCTACCCTATCTGAGTGCCCTGCTGCCAATGTCCCAGTCTGCCTGCCCTACTGTCTCTCATGCCACGCTGCTTGTCTTCCCGCACAGCTTGCCGCCAAGCTCAAAGCATGCCTCAGTCCACCTTCCTGCCTCCCATGCCAAGGTGCCTGTCTGCCCACCCAGGTTGCCTACCTCAAAGCCTGCCCAAGCCCGCCTGCTATACTGTCTCTAATGCCATGCTGCCTGCCTACCCACCTGCGCTCGAACCCTGCCTCAGTCTGCCTGACTGCCGCTCATGCTATGTGCCTGCCTACCTGCCCTGGCAACCAATGTCTGCTGCTGCTGCCAATGGACCCGAGGGCAATATGCTGTCTGTTCCAAGGGTTCTTTACCCTTGCAACCCACTGTCTGCTGGTACCAATGGCCCCACAGGCCAGGCCTGTATGCCGTCTGTACCAACGATTCTGTATCCTGGCAACCCACTGTCTGCTGGTGCCAATGGCCCCCAATCCAGGCCTATATGCCATCTGTGCCAAGGGTTCTGTACCCTGGCAACCAATGTCTGCTGGTGCCAATGGCCCCCAGGCCTATATGCCATCTGTGCCAAGGATTCTGTACCCTGGCAACCAATGTCTCCTGGTGCCAATGGGCCCCAGGCCAGACCTATATGCCATCTGTCTCAAGTGTTCTGTACCCTGGCAACCCACTGTCTGCTGCTGTTAGTGCCAATGGCCCCCAGGTCTATATGTTGTCTGTGCCAGACAAGGGGTCTGTATCCAGGAAACTTGATGTCTGCTGCTGCTCCCAATCATGCCATGCAGTCTGTATGCCTACCCAGGCTGCTAAGCTCAAAGCCTGCCTGATTGCCACTCATGCCATGCTGCCTGCCTGGGCACTCAGGTTGCCATTGCCAGTTCAAACCTTGCCTCAGCCCACCTGCCTGCCTGCCTCTCATACCAAGTTGCCGTGACTGCCTGTCTGCCCACCCAGGTTGCCAAGCTCACATCCTGCCTGAATGCTGCTCATGCCATGCTGCCAGCCTGGCAGGAACTATTCTTCATCTCCCCAGGGTCTCTTGTGTGGAGTTCTGCAAGGTTCTATTCTGTCCCCTCTCTTTTTCAATGTGTACATGCAACCACTGGGGGAGGTCATATAGGGGTTTGATGTATGGTGTTATAAGTATGACACCCAACTATACCTGCCCCGGCAACCCATGTTTGCTGCTGCCAAAGGCCCCCACCCACCGGGCCAATAAAAATGCTGACTGTGCAAAGGGTTCTGTACCCTGGCAACCAGAAATCCACTGTCTAACCACCAGCACCCACCACCCGCTGCAAAGGAGTCTGTCTCTCCTTCTCTCTGGCACACCCACACAGACACAAGCCCTGCCCCTCCTGGGGGGCTGTCTGCAAGTTGAGACCCTGCTTCTGCCTGGCACATCTTTGGGTTAATAACTTAACTACGCTTCATGTGGAGCCAGTCAGATGCTGCTGGTAGGGATCGACAAGCTGTATGAGATTCTGCCACCTGCCTTCCAGAACTTCAGCACATAGGGATAAAAGTCTGGACAGGTCAAATGAAGCACGTAACAACAAATATACCAACTTTTATTAAAACTATTTAAACAACAACAACAACAACAACATTATGAAACCAAAACCAAACATTTAAAGGAAACTTATAAGTAAACTATTAGTCTCTGGGCCTGTCCTCCGGGACTTGGGGGAAAGGCAGAAGGCGTTGGGGCACAGCACAGGGCTGAGGGACGGCCACTCAGTCCTCTTAAATCTCATAGCCATGAGAGATGACAAACTTCATGGCCCCTTTCACATCCCGATGCTACCTGGAGACCGCCTGGTGCTACAGTTCCAGCCTCTCCATCTCAGCAGAGACGTACTGGGCATATGCCTCCACCTGCTTTTCTCCACCTCAAGCACTTGGAACTGTTCCACCAGGTGGTTCTCCAGGCAGTGTACTCCCATCATCATTTGGCGGTCAGGTCTCTCAAATTCAGCCCGAAAGTCCTTGGCCGCAGCACATCGTGGCTGGAGGAGGGGTAAGGGCTTACATGCCATCACTTCCGTGTTGCCTCCCCCACCCCTTCTTCTGACTCTGAGGCTCCATGGCCACACCAGAGTCCTCCTGCCATCTCACTGTCAGGCCATGGAGCTTTTCAATATGGGCGATCAGCCCTGATGTGGTCCCTTCATGCTGCAGTCTGAATCTTTTCTCACAGATCTAAAATTAACATAAACAGATAGGAACATAAGACGTGCCATACTGTATCAGACCAATGGTCTGTCAAGCCCTGCCTGCATTCTGTCTCCATAAGGGGGTGGACTGGGTGGCCACTCTCTCTCTTCAGGGCACTTCCATTCCTACCAGGTCATAGGGCAATCCATTCCCTGTTGTTCCAGTCTTCGTGCCTTACCTTGCATATGGCGATTCCATCGCCCTTCTCATAAAACCTCCAGACATCCGACCTTCTCCACTGAATGTCTGGGGGTGTCACTGGCGACCTCCGCCTAGGGGTCCTCCTTTAACGGGCACCAGTGCTGGGGCCGGCATCTGATTCCTCTCTGAAATGGGAACACATTAAGAACACCAAAGTAATATCATGCATTTATGATGATGCCTCTAGTCCTCCCTCCTTGGTTGCTTGGGATGGCAATGGGAGATGTGACCCTGGCTGGCACATGCAAATCCAGGCCTTCTTTGGGTGCTGCGGAGGGATGAGACTCTTGCTGGCACGTGAAAATCCTGGCCTTCTTTGGGTGCTAGTAGCAATGGCAACTTGAAGTACCCTTGCTGGCACATGCAAATCCTGCCCTCCTTGGGGTGCTAGGGGATGCTAGGGATTGCAACTAGAAAGGTCCTGGCCAGCACATGAAAATCCTGCACTTCTTGGGGTGCTAGTAATGATGGCAACTTGAAGTACCCTTGCTGACACGTGAAAATCCTGCCCTCCTTGGGGTGCTTGGGATGGCAATGTAGAGACCCTGGCTGGCACATTCAAATCCTACCCTCCTTGGGGTGCTTGGGATGGCAATGGTGAGACCCTGGCTGGCATGTGCAAATCCTGCCCTCCTTTGTGTGCTAGGGGATGCTAGAGTTTGGAATTAGAAAGGCCCTTGCTGGAATGTGCAAATACTGCCCTCCTTGAGGTGCTAGGGGATGCTAGGGACTGAAACTAGAAAGTCTCTGGCTGGCACGTGCAAATCCTTCCCTTATTTGGGGGTTCAAAGGGAATGGAATGGCAACTTGAAAGTGGAGTCCCTTGCTAGCTTGGCATAAGTTTGGGTGGGGTGCTGCTTGTGCTCATGCCTGACTGCTGGAGGAGCCCCACACACTACAGTAAAGAGTGTGGCAGACATCTCTCTCTGTGGCAGACATCCGTTGCTACCCGCTGATGCCCACTGTTTGCGCCTGACTGATGGCCACCATCCATGCATCCACCCGCACGCCAGTGAGCTTGCTTTATTTGATAGAGCCTTTCTTGTCCTCAAAGTAAAAAAAAAGTTTACAAAGCTGGCAGCACCTCCTGTGCCCTCCGCTTGCTCCTCATCTGAGGAGCCGACCACCACCACTGAAGGTAAAGGGGAAAACACCTCTTCCTCCTCCCCTGAGAGCACCACGTTGGCCCCCAGCTGTGGCATCAGCACAACAGCCTTCTTCATTTTTTTTTAAACACACAGTCTAGCCAACCAAAACACACAGTCAGTCACTCACCATACACCAACACTCACTAACTAGCCGAACAACACCGCCAAACCAAACATAAAGAGCCAAAACACACGAACCAAACAGCCACCCAGCCAAACGCACACTCTCTCGCCACACAGCTCCACACCACGCACTAGAATTTCCATTTTCTGGCATGATCATGTGCTCTTGTGATACTTTTTCCCAAGGCCCAAACTGAACCAAACATGCCCGAACCGAACGAACCTGAATTCGGTCAACGACCCGAATGCTTGAACCAAATGCATGAACCGAACCAAGCCGAACCAAATGGCCGAACTTGAACTGCAACCTGTTTGCACATCCCTAGATGCTACGAGAACATAAAATAGCCCATTCTTTGCTGTGCTACAGGCACTACATAGACTTTCAAAATAGCTCTGTGCCACACTGTCATCCAGCATGAGTACGATGCCACTGCTGATCTAACTGCCTCCCATCCTGCTTCAGCCACAGCAGGCCCATATACCACATATATTTTAATATCTTTTAATTGTATTTTGTTATTGGTAAACTGCTCTAAGTCTTCTTGGAAGGGTGGGGGGTAAAATCTAAAACAAATGATCACCCTTCCCATAAAAAGGGAATCATCTAAATAATGTGTCACCTGCTGTGTACCTGACCTCTGCCTGACCACCCATACCAGTCAACCAACTTGCTAAATGTTTCAAAAGAGGCACATAGAATGATGCATCCCATTGTCATGGCTTTGTCAAAGTAAAATTTCCCTTGAAATTGAAAGCCTAGTAGTTCAAGATCGCGTGGGTGGACTGGGAGTAAGTAAAAATCAGCCATTATATCACACTATTAGCTGGGCTGAAACCATGCAATTCCTCACCATTTTGATCAGAGTCAAATGACACATATTATACTGAGCATAATTGCATAATTCACCGAACCACCCCTCAGGTAGGAGAGGTGGTGGATAAGGCAAAACTCCCCCAGGGCTTTCTTTATGACCACTCCAAAGGGTGAGATGTGTATGTTGGCCATTGGGGTGGGGACTAAATGGGCCCGCAACACAGTCCTCCCTCAACCCCTTATTGAGCTTGGTGCAAGCCACATGCTCTGTGCCATTCACTGAATTCCAATTGGCTGTTTTCTTTGGGCTCTTCCACCTTCCGATGGAATCCCAACCTCCTCCCTAAAACGTATATGACATAATAAACTGTGCTTCATTCAGAGTAATCCCAAAGATCTCAGCAAAGTGCATCAGACTGAACTGGGGTTGGAACCATTCCCCATACTGCCCACTGAGGAGGGAGAGGCTTTCCTTTACTGGCCCTGTGCTGCCTATTACTGTTCCCAAACTACTTAAATTTACCACAGTTGGATGCTGCATGCAAGTCCCCACACTGTGTAGATGTGGTGAAATAGAGACGAGTGAAAAAACTCTCTGAAATTATTAAAATCCAAGCACACTGCCACTTGTATGCTACCACAGTGCCCCTCAGATGAAGATGGGCCATTAGAATGTGCCACACCACCTTTTTAAAAATATGGCCACATTCAGACCTTGAGCATTTTTCGCATTGTTCATACACTCCAGCTCCAAGTCCTGAGCATGGATGTCCCTATGAATACCCAGGGTGATGTCTGCATGCTGCTTACATTCCTCATCATAGTGGAGCCATGCTCCTGGGTTACCTGATTTATATACCCATTGAACTATAGCCAAGTATTTACCAGATCAAAAGCCTTTTCAAGGTATGCCTGAAGCACGATATCCTGAAACAGTATAAGCTCTCCTCCTCCCCCCACAGTTCTGGTCAGCCTTGGGGTGAATAAACATTTCCCTCTTCTTTTATCTCCTTTATCATTAGGGTCAGGGATAGGATAGATAAACAAAAGGGAAAACATTTTAATATACTTCCCCCTTCATACCTTTTCCCATTTCAGTTGAAGAAGATGCACACTGATGGGGGCAAAATTTTATGCATGCCCCCACTAAAGGTGGAGGCACCTCTTCTGTCAAGGTACAATGGAAGCAATGACCCTTATCACAGGATCACCTTTCCAAACTTATGGAAGGGGTGCACCCTTTCAAACTCACACACTATGTCTGCACTGCTCACCTCAAGCTGTGCTCAACTGAGCCGGGTGTGATGGTGGGATGGGGATGGTAATTTCACAATCTCTTCCCCATTGTCTGGGTCATGATATCCATGCCCCATTTCATCAAAGCCTCTGGGGGGGTCTAACTGCCCCAATGAGATGCAATGATTTTACCCTGTACTGTGGACCCAAATTCATGGGAAGACATGACAAAAACAAAGGTCTTGAAGATAGATGAGGTGGTTGGAATTGATTTCAGAGAAGACCTGCTTAGGCCAAAGTAGGCCTACTAGCCTTCTAATCGCCATTTAGCTATTAGCTCTAGCTAATGTAGACCAAAGCAAGATTTTCTCATGAGAATGATTTTCTGGTTTGAGAAAATCATCTGCTTCTCATACTTTAGTGATAAAAGTAACACGTGGCAGTGGCAAAGCTGATAACCATGAAATAGCAAAGAAAAGCATTTTTACCATATTAATAGACAATGGTATCAAACAACGGGACAGTGCATGATAGATGTATGATCAGCTTGATGACTGGTCTCCCACAATGCTTATCAAAAATGACTTAACGTAGTGTTGGTATTGCACATGAGTGAAATAGACACATCTAAACTGTGCATGTTCAAAGATGCTGGGCTAGAAGTCTATAAAAGATTAATGACAAAATCAAGCCTGTGGCACTTTCACATCTGAAGCTGAAGAAGACAGATGAGCTGCCACTCTTGGTGTGGAAAGGACCGGGCCAAGTGGACCCATGGGAGGAACAAATGGTGAGACAAAATTTGACCTGCTACAGACTTGTGGGATTTTGGGGTGGGATTCGTTGTATTCTGTAGGGCTTTGCTTGTGCCTGCTTATTACTTAATAACATTTCCCACTGTCCCCCCTCCTCTTCCCCTTCTCTACGCCCCTTCTGTGACCTTCAAGCTATTGATCCCCTGGACTTTGCCTCCTCTCTATCTCCCCTTCTTCCTACAGTCTTCTCTTCCTCCTCCCCTGACTCCGCTGTCTCTGCTCTCAACGCCTCTCTCTCCTCCACACTTGACTCCCATGC